>JAJQKJ010000254.1:0-144574 GCA_029574335.1 Rana kukunoris
GTTGCTTTGACGGTATATGTGGCTTTCGTGTGCTGCCCCGGTGTTTGGCATGGATGTGCCATATGAGCCTTGCATCGACTATCACTTGTCGTTGATGGGGTGCCAATGCTTCCGATTGCGTTATGTGCTCTGTCTCACGGGGGGGCTGGAGTGTCACATGTGTGCAATCAATGCCCCCACAGTGCGTGGGGATCTGGCAATTCTGTAGAAATCTGTCATTGCCTTCTGCCGCCTCCCTCCTGGTGGGTTTGATGATTTGGTTGGCCATGCGTCTGAGGATTGCAGCATAACCTGGTGCACACATCTGCTCATGGAGGATTGTGACATCCATGCCACCACTCCACTTGTTCTTTGAAAAGAGCCACTGGCAAGAAATGGAGTGTTGCCATGACCTTGACCAGTGGCTGCACTCACTGCAATGTGAGCCGTGTGTTGGGCTGGTGATGTCCTCCTTCAGGTTGTGGTTAATTCCATGATGGCATGAGGTGAATCTGAAGATGCGATACACCTCAGAATCACTCATGCCAAAGATGTCTATGCTTGTGCGGTATATCCTCCCTCCTGTGCCCTCCTCCGTGCCCTCCTCCTTCTTTGCTCATCTAAAGTCAGTATATAGCTATGACCATGGATGCCCCTGCATGTTGGCATACAGTTTGTTGTCCTGCAAGTGTGGCTGCTCAGCTCTCCCTAATATTGCTTTACCTGACATGTAGACGGATTGTCTAATTTTAAACCACCTTTTATATGGATTATTTTTGACAGGACGTGCAGCTGTTGCGCACAGCGCGTAGCCTGCCTGCACCAACTTACTTTTGTGGATTGCCGTAACTCCCTCATTTGCATATTTGACTAGCAAATCAATGTGTGTCTAGCGCATTTTGCGCGCACTGATGCGCCGCTATGGAATTACGCCGGTCGAAAAAATTTAGATTTCACGCATATATCGTTTTGGGGATGCGGCGCATCGATACGCAGGCGCATATTTAGACTTACGCTGCGCATCTCCTGTAGCGCCGGCGTAATGGCTCTCTGAATCTGGCCCTGTGTATCAACAACCCCAATCCTTCTATGCTACACCCTATACTTGTATAAAAAACGAATTCTCTGGGGAACATACACAATAGCTGAGTGATGTCATATGTAGGCTTTGGCCAGCCACCTCACTCTCAGTCAAGCACACTTCCTTGTTTCTACCTATAATGCCGCGTACACACGATCACTTTTTGTGATGAAAAAAAACGTTGTTTTAAAAAACGTCATTTAAAATGATCGTGTGTGGGCAAAACGTTGTTTTATGTCTTCTGAAAAACTACCAAAAAAAAATTCGAACATGATTGAATTTTTTATGTCGTTTTTCAGAATGTCGTTTTTTGTGTCATAAAAAATGATCGGTGTGGGCAAAACGACGTTTAAAAATGCCGTTTTTAAACCCATGCATGCTCAGAAGCAAGTTATGAGATGGGAGCTTCAATGGAACAGAGTGCCGTCGAACGTGGTGTACGTAACTGCGCTTTGCAAGAGCATTTTCAGAAAACGATGGTGTGTAGGCAACGTAGTTTTTTAAAATGAAGTTTGAAAAACATCGTTTTGTTTCGTGAGATAAAACGTAGTTTTTTCCATAAAAAAAAACTACCGTGTGTACACGGCATTACTGTCACTGTAAGAACTTCTATGAACATGGTAAGGCTTGTTCACAGCACCCAGATTATCTATATTATCTATGAAAGGAATGGGGGCAAGTAAGATCACGATATGACCCCGTTGTTCGTCCTACTCAGTACAGCGCCGGAACCCCCTCTTAGCCCAATGAATGTACGCAGAGGCAGATTCAGAGAGAGATCTAATGTATATCTTTATACATAGCTTATATACATTACTTCAAGTATATTTAACCGCTTCAATACTAGGCTTTTATACACCCCATACCGGGCCTATTCTGACACTTCTCTCCTACATGTAATAATCATCATTCTTTTGCTAGAAAAATTACACAGTACCCCACCCAAACATTATATATGTTTTTTTTAGCAGACACCCTAGGGGAATAAAATGACGACATTCCAAAGTTTTATCTTGCACGTATTTACGCAATTATTTTTCAACGCTTTTTTTTGTAAAAAAAATTGTTTTATGAATTAAAAAATAACAAAACACTAAAGTTAGCCCAATTTTTTTGTATTATGTGAAAGATTTTGTTACAACCGAGTAAATAGAGACCCAACATGTCACGCTTTAATTATGCGCACACTCATGGAATGGCGCCAAACTTCGGTACTTAAAAATCTCCCTAGGCAACAACTTTATTTATTTTTTTACAGGTTACAGTTTAGATTTACAGAGGAGATCTAGTGCTAGATTAGTTGCTGGCACTCTAACCCACGCGGCGATAACCTTACATGTGTGGTTTAAACGGCGTTTACATATGTCGGCGGACTTGCGTGTGCGTTCGCTTCTGCACGCGAGCTATCGGGGACAGGGCGTTTTCATTTTTTTTTTTATCTTTTATTATTTTTTTTTACTTATATTTTATTTATTTTTACACTTTTTTTCATTTTTTTTTTTTTTTCCACTTTTATTCCTATTACAAGGAATAATAAACATCCCTTGTAATAGGAAATGTGTGGAGGTGTGATCTTTATGAGAGACATGATGTGGTCGAGAAATAAGACCTCACATCTCACCTCCAGCTGGAAACCATGAAGATCGGTGAAAAAAAATTCACGATCTCATGAATGGTGACTTACAGCCGCAATCGCGGCTTTGTTTACATACGGGACCCGGCGTGACGTCATCAGATCGCGCCCGGGTCCTCCGACGGTCATAGAGATGACTGGTGACCATCTGGTCACCAGTCATCTCTATGCTTCCTGCCGCCGCCGACGATTCGTTCTCCGGGCCCCCGAATGTACAGGTAAGCCCAGAAGCACCGATGGCGGCGGAGGGGGGGATGTCCCCCTCCCGCGGCCTGTAAGAACGATCAAGCGGCGAACCGCCGCTATGATCGTTCTTACTTTGTGCAGAATCGCCGGCTGAAGAGATGGATATCTGGATGATGCCTCTGGCTGTAGGCATCGTCCAGATATTCGCCTGCAATACCCAGGCCGTCAATTGACGCCACTTAGGATGGTAAATCCCATCCCAGGCCGTCATTGTCTATGGCTGGTATTGAAGTGGTTAAGAATCATAATGCAAAATACTGGTCATTGAAACAGGTGCAAAGATAATACGTCAGATAACATCAATAAGGTCATTTATAGACTTGTTTCTCATAACAATTCACTGAAATGCGTCACTTAAGACAGAATCCTGTCTACATAATACAAGACAATAAGATAAGCTTTAAAGGTCAAATATATAGAAATCAAGGAACATTGCTTGTTCCAAAACTAACGGTTACTGATATTTTAGTGAGAGAGAAACAGTATTCAACTAATATATATGACTTGAATAAGTATGCACAAAATGGATACTTATTCTAAAATGATCAGAGTCACAATGGTTCAAATCCTTTCAATCTATACTTTTGTTACCACCAAATGAAAGCTCTATTTGTGGGGAAATAGCATGGTAATTTCATTTGGGTACAGCGTTGCATAACCACACAATTCTCAGTTAAGGAGACACAGTGTCAAATTGTAAAAAGTGCTCTGGTAAGGAAGGGGGTAAAAATCTTCTGGGGCTGAAGCGGTTAAGAAACACATATCTGTCCATTGCTCACAATGGTGACAATTACCTTTCAGAAAGAACATCAAAAACACACATGTAGATCCTAAAGCATGTGGTGAACAAATCCAGACCTGTGTTTAGAGCAGCAAAGAGATACTTTACATGCATGCTTGAGCAGATCCTTTGCTTCTTCTTTTTTTTTTTTTTGTTAGCAAGCTTAGTTTTGTAAAAGCCTTGTCATGACCCTGAAAAGTTATTATAATAATGGGAATGTTTGTGCTACCAGCATTCCAGGCTTTTGAATCTACATAATCACAGCAGCCTTACGCCTATAGAAGAGTCTCAACTTTCCATAGCAGAGCCACAGACTGATATGACTTACCCTATATGCATATTTTCTTGTTGCCGACACAAACTCCACATACCTTCATCACCAGACATAGCAACCAACAAACTGACAAACTGATGCAGGTACAGTTTATCGTGTATCTTTACCATATATAAAGTTTAACTCATGTTTCATTTACCAAGTTATACCAACAAACAAGTCTATTTTAACATCTGCAGATCTATTTCTTATTTACGGCGTATCCTTTGTGGATGTGGTAAGCAGACCTATAAAGGGACCTACACCTCTGCCGTGATATATAATTTAGTAACTACCAGTGCTTTTTTTCAAAGGGGACTTGGTGGAACTTAGTTCCACTACCTCTGGCTCAGACCCTTTGGTTCCTGCTCACCAAAATCACTTGTAAAACAGAAGTCTGGTTTCTGTGTTTACAAGTGATAGCTCTGCACTCTGTATGTAATACAATCCTGGTATTTAATGCCCTTTAAGACCCGCCTACTGTTTTCATTAAATTTGACTGACCACACACACTATTTGATGTGATTTGGAGGGTGTCTGTAGGGAGGGTTTTGTAGGGCCGTGGTTAAGTTCCAGCACCTATTGTTTGAGAAAAAAGCCCTTGTAACTACCTATTCATTCTTGTTATGTCATGCTCCTGTTAGGATGCCATGGTGAGGTGAAAGGAACTATTGATTACTTTTTCAGATTGAGCATGTGTATAAACACTTGGGGCCGGATTCAGATACATCTGTGTATCTTTCCTGTGGCGTAGCATATGCTATTTATGCTACGCCTCCGCAAATTTTACAGGCAAGTGCCTTATTCAGAAAGCACTTGCTCCGTAATTTGCGGTGGCGTAGCGTAAATAGGCCGGCATAAGGTCGCCTAATTCAAAATAGGCAGGTAGGGGGCGTGATTCATGTAAATGAATCATGACCCCACGTAATTTACGTTTTTTCTGAACGGCGCATGTGCCGTTCGTGGACATATCCCAGTGCGCATGCGTAAAATCACGTCGCAAGTAGTCAATGTAAACGACGTGAACGTAATTTACGCCGAGCCCCATTCCCGAACGATTTACGCAAATGACGTAAACGACGTACAATTTGACGCTGTCCCGACGTCAATACTTAACATTGACTGCGCCTCATATAGCAGGGGTAACTTAATGCCGGACTAATGCTTACGCAAACAACGTAAAATACGACGCCCGGCCGCAAGTAAGTTCGTGAATCGGCGTATCTCCCTAATTTACATATTCGACGCGTGAATCGACGGAAGCGCCACCTAGCGGCCGGCGTAAAAATATACACCAAAGATCCGACGGCGTAGTAAGGCCACGTACACACGATCAAATCTATCTGCTGGAAACGGTCTGACAGATTCGATCGTGTGTACGGGCGGACAGACAGATTTGCCAGCCGACAGATTTTAAATTTGAAAAGAAGGGGAAGAAGTTGGGGAAAGGGATGGTCGCCAGCAGAGGGCCTAAATCTATTATGTTTTTCGCATCTATACTAACCTCCATGATATTATGAGTGTTTTCACAGTGTAGGCTGAAAACTAAGGTGTCCGGACCACGCTAATTGTCTATGTTTGTATGTGTCCTTGTCTTGTCTATGTGTTGTTTTCTACACCGTTGCACATATGATAGCCAATATTTGCATGGCTATCATCTGTTTATGTAGTTCCCATGCAATTGTGCTCTATATTTCAAATTTTTGATACTAATTAATAAACTACGTTTTGTATCACCACCATCTTTAGATCATTTTTTGTTGCCCCAGCCCAAAGTACTCCCTTTAGGCCCTCTGCTGGCCGACCATCACTTTCCCTAACTTCTTCCCCCTTCTTTCAAATTACATTTATGTTTCAGCAACATCACCTAATTAGGTACCCGATCTATACAGGCGGTGGCTACTCTTCGCCTGTACACTAGTGTTAACGTCATCGCCACATCACCGCGCTGTCTGCCGGCAGGGATTTTGGTTTGATCGTGTGTACAGCGATCAAACCAAAACAGCCCAGCAGACATATCTGTTCAAATCGGTCTGTCAGACCGATTTGAACAGATGTATTTGGTCGTGTGTACGTGGGCCTAAGACTTACGTCGGTGGGATCAAGCAGAAATTTATGCGTAAAATGCCTTTCGGAATCGGCGTAAGGATGCGCCGACGCAAATTTTAAAAAACGGTGGCGTATCTGAATCTGGCCCTTGATGAATAAAAAGTACTCTTTTTCTCCATAGTAACATATATTTCTAGTTCATATCTGTCACAACTACCCCAAAACAGGTAGTCAAGCACTATAGATGGCTACTGTGTTCTTCACCTACAGAAGCTGCCTTTTCACTTCTTGGATTTACACAGACTCGCCTAGGCACACCTTCAGCTCTGCAGATCTCATTGGCCCTCTTATGACTTACCCCTTCCTGGCAAACTCTCACGAGAGTGAGAGAGAGAGCTGTGCATGATGTCATAAGCCTAGGCCTTTTTATCAGACAAGAAACAGCAGGTGAGCTGTATAAGGTATTTACTGCAGAAAAAAGCTTTACTATCCAAAGTTAAAACAACAAGGGCAGAAGATTTAATGGTTGGATGGTTGTAAAAAAGACTGAAGTTCTGCTTTACCCTATTGTTCCAATTACAGGAAGTAAAGAAAAACATCCCCAAGAAGAATGCAGAAAGAAAGCAGTACAATTATGAAAGTTAATATTCAAACACAAGATTCCATACCTTCAAACAATGTAAGGACAAGTACATATTAAAGTAGAGCTAAAATCTCATCTCCCTTTCCTGCCTATCAGCATTGGTTGTTTTTATGGACATGTGTTATAGAAATAAAACAGTTTTTTGCATCGTATAAGAGTGCACCATCCAATTGTTTGTATACTATGATAAGAAAGACCTTACTATTTAGATGAAGTTAAGTCAGCTTATTTTAAAACCATTTTAAAACATTGAAAGCAGTTAAATAATTAATAATAATTAAACCTCAAAACCCGTAATGCAGCTTACCAATCCTTAAATGTTACATTTTTTATTATTATTTTTTAGGATTTTTTGTTTTTATCTTTATTTTCACCTGATGATCTTGCCAGTAACACACCTTATAACAGCAGCATTGTCAAACCGGGGAGAAAGTAATGTTAGATGCACTAGCAGAAGGACTTAACTTTCAAATTAAAGCTGAACTCCAGCTAACATTTTTTAAGTAGTTACAGAAACAGTTGTTTTATCTTCTGTGATAAAGGGTTTACATTAGTGCTGTGCAAATTAACTTTTAATTAATCGATTAATCTTTAATTTTTTTGATCAATCAAAATCGTTTTGATCGATTACAATTCTTTTGATTGGTACTCACCTCTCCGCCGGCTTCTGGGCCTTCATGGAGTTCCGTCGGAGATCCAGTAATGTCACGGACACTGGCGGGCTTGCCGTGTCCATCTGAAGGGCTCCTTTGCTGTACCTTACTATCTGCCACACACAAGGGCTTTTACACTTCCCTCTATCACGTCCCTCTATCAATTCGGGATTCTACAACCAATCCACTGGGAGTTGTGATAGTTCCCTTCATGGGACATCTACATGCTGACAGACTGATGTTGACCTCTCCCTCATCTGGATTCAGCAGTGTATCGTTGAACACATTTTTATACCAGTATCACACTTAGCTACATGTTTTTATGACTGTCTTTGCTACCATTTGGTATTACTCGCACCATTTTTACAGTTTATGTAGCTACATCGATTTTATCTCCAGTGCAATATTATTTTGTTACCTACTTGAAAACTATAAAAGTTTTAATGTTATTCCCATCAAGCGCTGCCTTTGTGTGTTTTTTTGTATCCTGCTATCCATTTTTCCAGTGGGAGTCGGCCTGCAAGGAGATCAGCTAAAAGTAGTTGGATCTGTGCATTATAATTAATCGAAATTAGTCGATTATCGATTAAAAAAACAAATGATTAATCGAACACAAAATTTTAATCAGTAACAGCCCTAGTTTACATAAATGATAAAAGCTGATCACTATAAGCACCACCCTGTCAGGGGTAAATGGTTTGTCTCAACCCTCTAATTGACAACTTTCCGAGAAAAATAACAGGACTTACTGGCAGGCTCACCAGGTAAAAATAAAGGAAAATAGTCTTAAAAAAAGAAAATTAATGCAGCTATCTCATCTGGGCTGGTAAATTATTATTTTTGTTTTGGGGTTAATACTATTTTAACTGATTGAAGGTGGAGACCAAAATTATAGTTGGTTAATGTAGTTCTATATCATAAACATGTAGCGCCCCCTTACTTCCAGTATGGGCACTACGCTAAAGTTAGTGGGGAGTGGGAGAGTTATGTTGTTTCCACTCCTAATTTTGCTAAATTTGGGCTGCTGTCATTCCGGAACTGTCCTGTGGGTCAGTCTGCGCTCCAGGGGTGCAATCCCACTGCCGGGCGACAGATGGCATCAGAGGGATTCTAGCAGAGCCACTTTTCCCCAGCAGCCAATTGGAGGAGTTTTTCCCTCGCAGAGCATGCTGGGGATTGGGTATCTGTGGCAGGCGCCATTTTCCGGGGTTCTTCGCGGGTTTTTACATGTTCCAGGTGCGGCACCCACCTTCAGGGTGTGCGCACCCAATGGACCCTGGCGACATGGCCTACCAGGCCGGGGTCGCATGCTACGCTGAGTTCCCTGCTGATGCTGAAAGGGGCCCTAGCGACTTGCTGGGGACCCATTCCTATTGAAGAGATCCTAAGCTGTATGCTGTTTGGTGGGGGATCGGCTTGAGGAGAACCAGGACCAGGAGGCGGGTGATCCAAAAGGGCTTGAACGAACCATCGGGGATCTGGTTACCAGTAGGGATGAGCCGAACACCCCTGGGTTCGGTTCCACCAGAACTTGCGAACACACCAAAAGTTTGTGTGAACTTTAGAACCCTGTTAAAGTCTATGGGACTCGAACGTTGGAAATCTAAAGCAATGTTTCTCAACCAGTGTGCCGCGGCACACTGGTGTGCCGTGAAGAGTCCCCAGGTGTGCCGCGGCAAAATGACCCCAAATATTGGCAGCTATGGCTGCTATCTGATGTAACACTACTGCTGGGCACTTTTTTATCATTTGTCTTTACAGTGGTGCCGGTCCGCTGTGTAAAATTTACTTCCCGACACTCGGGAAGCTGTGCTGGCTGTGCGGGCCTCCCGACTGCATCTTGCCAACTGAATACATCATCGGTTGCTATGGGAGGGTCGGACGCACGCACTGCTTCTGTGACGTGAGAGCCGCGGTACCATCCTGAACTGTGCCTGGCGCGCTTTTCCCTGAGGGGGAAGAATTTAGCAGCACCAGGCCATCCTGTCTCATGTGCTGAGGGAGGAGGACAACAAGTACTGTGCTGACTGCGAGGCTAAGGGTAAGGTAGTGAGGGGGGCTCTGCTATGAATAACCAGCTGTCACAGTCACTGACACCCCACATCCTCCATTCATGGCTACAGCACTCTGGATCTGATTGGATCTGATTGGTTTTTGTGCAACTCTGACAGTTCTTCTTTCAGTGTATGTGTGCATGTGTATACATGTCTGTTAGTGTGTGTGTGACAAAAGTAGTTCTGATGGTACAGGAATAGGGGTGTCAGGATTAAAAGTAACATACATACAGACAGATGTGCACGCACACAAACAGGCACACGTACTGTTATGTCTCCAGGATACCTTTCAGGTTCAAAAGGGACAATTCACTGTGTGTACAATGTATTATTGCGTTAGTAAGCCAGAGGTATGTTTGTCTCAGGTTAGCTGTTATGCTTGTGCCATCTACTGGCCAAACATGAATATAGTTGTGAATATTCTTATTTAGCTTCTATAGGCTGTGACATCAAAATCATCATATCCTCTTTAGCCAGGAAGAGAAGGTATCACGGGAACACTTACCAAGGCCGAGATGCTGAGGGCGGCTCACCTTTGCGACCTGGCGCGATCCTCCCCCTGGGATTGGGACAGGGGGAAGGACGCACCGGGAGGCACCGTACCAGTGGGAAGATGCAGATCCGGCAGGTCAAGCAGGGACAGGCGGATGATCAACCGGATGGTTCGGAGCTGCAGCAGACGGAAACTGGAGCGAGGTTCCGGTAGACAGGGACAAGGCAGGAGAGGAGTCTATGAGACAACCGTGGTCAGGGTTTTTTAGAGAAGCAGACAGTCCAGTGTTCAAGCCGGGGTACAAAGGGCAGGAGAAAGCCAGGAGTCCAGGTTCAAGCCAAGGTCAAGGGATTGGAGAAAGCAGAGGTCCGGGAACGTAAGCCAAAGGTCAAGTAGGTGAAGAATCCAATGACAGGTAGCAAGTCAGGTACTCAAACGCTGTTTACAAACCAGCAACCAGAGGACTGTGGGAAGCTGATTTAAATAAGCCGCTCAGGCTTCTGATTGGCCAGGGGCGGAACGAGATTGTGTGCGCCCGCGTGCGCTCCCGCGCGCCGTCACGCGCGCGCTCCCGCGCGCGGGTGCCCGTGCACACGGCGCGCCGCCACGCCGCGCATGCGCGCAGCCCAGGCGAGCGCACCCGAGCTGACCTGTCACGGAGCTGGGGCTGGATGGAGCTGGTCCCTTGACAGTGCCCCCCCCCCAAGGGGCGGACTCCGGACGCCCAAACTGTCCATCAACTCCGATGTTCACTGTGGAAGGTTCGTATCAGGCGGGGAGCGTGCAGATTTTTGGAAGGCTCCCAGGAGTTATCTTCAGGGGGGTATCCCCTTCCATTTGATTAGATATTGGAGCTGCCTTCCCCTTTTTCTGCAACCCAGAATGGTCTCCACCTCGAACTCCCTCTCTCCCTCAATTTCCACTGGCGGAGGTGGAAGCTCTTCTCTCCCAGGGAACGGGTTTACCGTGACTGGTTTGAGCAAAGAGGCATGAAAGACCGATGGATCCGGTAAGTTTCAGGTAGTGCTAGTTCAAAAGCCACGGGATTGATTTTCCGTTTGATCCGGAATGGGCCGATGAACCTAGGGCCCAGCTTCTGTGAAGGGATTGGTAGTTTGAGGTTAGTAGAGGAGAGCCAGACCTCGTCCCCTACTTCAAAAGCAGGGCACTCCTTCTTCCCCTTGTCATAGAATTTTTTGAAGTTTTCTTGTTGGCCTGCTGCATGACTTCCCGAGCTTTTGGAAGTTTTGTTGGATGTGAGTTAGGTGTTCCTGGACCGCTGGAACGGGTGTTTCAGGGATGGAGTCCGGAAGGGAGGAAGGATGATAGCCGAAATTCGCCCAAAAAGGAGTTTGGTTAGTGGAGGCATGCACTGAATTATTATAAGCAAACTCTGCCGATGGTAATAAAGACACCAATCGTTCTGTGATACGGAGCAAAAGCAGCGGAGGTACTGTTCTAACGTTTGGTTGGTTCTTTCCGTTTGACCGTTGGATTGCGGGTGATAGGTGGACGAGAGACAGACTTTGATTTCCAGTGTTCTGCAGAGTTCCCTCCAGAATTTGGACGTAAACTGCACCCCTCTGTCAGACACAATGCTTTGGGCACCCCATGCAGTCTCACAATTTCCCTGAAAAAGATTTTTGCCGTGTCAGCCGCAGAGGGTGTGCCAATCATGGGTAGGAAATGGGCCAGTTTGGACAGGCGGTCGATCACGACCAGAATTGTTGTGAAGCCTTCCGAGGGAGGTAAATCCACTATAAAGTCCATGGACAACTCTGTCCATGGGCGTTCCGGAACCGGAGAGGTTTCAATAGGCCCCAGGACTTGGTCTTGGGTCCTTTACAGCGGTTGGCAGCGGGAGCAGGATAAAAAACATAGGTCTTGCAGTCAAGTCTCCACTTTGGCCACCAGAAGGAACGGCTGAGCAATTCGGCAGTCTTCCGTAACCCGAAATGGCCCGCTAATTTATGGTCATGAAACGTACTTAGTACTCGTTGCCTTAGTACCGCAGGTACAAAGATTTTACCCCGTGACCACAGCAAGTTGTCCGGTCTCTCTAGGCAGATGCAGCTTGGTCGGTACATTCTTTGGATGCCTCCTTTAGGGAGTTTAGCAAGTCTGTTTGGGAGACTAAAAAAAGTTCTGGGCGGCCAAAACGGTACTAGGTTCCGGGGATGGGAAGTATCTGAGAACATCCTAGAAAGGGCATCCGCCTTCCCGTTCTTTGAGCCAGGCCTGTAGGTGATGTGGAAATTGAAGCAAGTGAAAAAGAGGGCCCAGCGGGCTTGCCTAGGTCTTAAGCGTTTGGCCGTTCGCAGGTATTCCAAATTCTTGTGGTCCGTAAAGATTAGGATAGGATGGAGAGCCCCTTCCAAGAGATATCTCCACTCTTCAAGTGCGAACTTAATCGCCAACAGTTCCCGGTCCCCCACATCATAGTTCCTTTCTGGGGAGGTCAATTTCCGGGATGCGTAGGCCACCGGGTGGAGGAGAGCTTTGGGTCCCTGTCTCTGTGATAAGATGGCGCCAGTAGCTATTTCAGAGGCGTCGACTTCCAAGACGAAGGGCAGAGCTGGGTCAGGGTGCCGTAGGACGGGTGCAGAGGAGAACATCAGTTTAAGTTGAGTAAATGCTTCTTGTGCTTTCTGGGACCAGTGGAAGCGACACCCCTGACGTGTTAACTCAGTGATGGGGGCTACAATAGATGAGAAGCCAATGATGAACCTCCGGTAAAAATTGGCGAAACTAATGAATCGTTGTATGGCCTTCTTGTCGCCTGGGGCTGGCCAGTCTTGGACCGCCTTGACCTTCTGCGGGTCCATAGCAATCCCACTAGTAGAAATGATGAACCCCAGGAATTGGATTGTTGTCTTTTCGAATTCACATTTCTCGGCTTTGAGGTATAATTTGTGCTCCCTGAGAATGGTTAGGACTTTCTTAACGTGGGAACGGTGTTGCTCGAGAGAGACCGAGAAGATGAGGATATCGTCTAAATAGACAACTAGGAAGTCATCTAGGTGTTGGCGAAAAAATGTCATTGACTAGGTGCTGGAACGTGGCAGGGGCGTTGCAGAGGCCGAACGGCATCACCAGGTATTCAAAGTGCCCGAACCTGGATCTGAAGGTCGTCTTCCACTCATCCCCGTCTCTGATCCGGACAAGATTGTAGGCCCCTCGGAGATCTAGTTTGGAGAAGAACTGGGCTGCCCGAAACCGTTGGAATAGTTCAGGGATGAGAGGTAGCGGATACCTATTTTTGATGGTAATTTTGTTTAACTCCATGTAGTCAATACAGGGTCTGAGGGACCCATCCTTCTTCTCAACGAAGAAGATCCCCGCCCCAGCAGGAGAAGAGGAAGGGCGGATGAACTTCTTTTTTAAGTTTTCATCAATATACGCCTTGAGGGCGACTAGTTCCGTCTCGGACAAGGGGAAGATACGGCCAAAAGGGATCTTGGATCCGGGTAAGAGGTCGATAGGGCAATCATATGGCCTATGCGGAGGAAGGTGATCAGCTTGTCGTTTGTCGAATACGTCCTTAAACTCAGCATAAGCAGAAGGGATGTGAAGGGAATTGTCCGACATAGTAGCTAGGGTGGAACAGGAGGTCTGGGCGGGTAGGAGGCAGTTTTGTGAACAGTAGGCGGATGAAAACTCGATCTCCTTCTTGTGCCAATCTATGCAGGGTTGGTGGACCTGCAGCCATGGGAGTCCCAGGATAATGGGAAACAGTGGAGAAGGTATCAAATCCAGGCAAAGAAATTCTTGATGACCTGTGTCAGAAATGGCAAGGATTGGCTGGGTTTCCTGAGTGACAAGTCCAGACCGGGAAGAGAGCCGTCCGCTAGGTGGATTTGCAGATGAAAGTCCTTAGGGCGGCAGGGAACATGCAGCTTCAGGGCCAGGGCAGAGTCCAAGAAGCAGCTGCATGCTCCGGAATCAATTATGGCTGGCAGCCGGGTTGCCCCCTCCGGGAGCTGTAAGGAAAGAAAAAGGACAACATAAGTCTGTGTTAGGTTAGTAACGTGGCAATTGAAGGCGGGTGGCGGTTTACACTTACTGGGTCTCACCGGGCAGGAACGAAGGAAGTGGCCAGCCCCGCCACAGTACAGACACAAGTTGGACTGGCGTCTTCACTGCCTTTCTTCGGGGGTGAGAGGAGGCCGGATAACCCCGAGCTGCATGGGTTCGGGGTCTGGAAGGGAGGAGACCGGTGGGACCGGGAGCGACGGAGGACCGGGAGAGAATCTTGGTGGAATCCAACTGGGACGGTTTGTTTGGAAACGCTCCGCCCGCCGTTCCCGAAGGCGTCGGTCCAGCTGGGTAGCCGACTGAATCAACCCCTCCAATGAGACGGGGGGATCGACTTGAGCCAACTCGTCCTTGAGGGACTCAGATAGTCCTTGGCGGAATTGGTATTTCAGGGCCGCCTCATTCCATCCAGTGTCGGCGGACCATTTCCTGAACTCCGCAATATAGTCTTCGACGGGCCTCCTGCCCTGATTCAAGTTGTGGAGGGTAGCCTCGGCCGTGGCAGAACGCAGAGGGTCGTCATATAATTTGGACATGTGTTCAAAGAAGGAGTCCAACGTGTCCAATATCGGATTTCTTTGCTCCATCAGACTGTGGGCCCAGGCTTGAGGTTCATCAGAAAGGAGCGAGATTACAAAGCCCACTTTTATGGCCTCAGAGCAGAAAGTCCTGGGTTGCAAGGCCAGATACAGAGAGCAAGCATTTTTAAAGGCCCTGGTGTAGGCACCCGGGGTTCCGGGTGAGACACGACTACTGCTGGAGTTGAAGCAGGCTGAGAGGTGGACGCCCCTGATCCTGGGGTCACCGAATGGGCTGCGGGTCCAGGTGTAGGGTTTAGTTGTTGAAGACGGCCATCCATCTGTAGGTACCCTTCTTGTAATTTTTGCACCGCCTCAGTTAGTGCCGAGACTTGTTGGCATAAAGTCTCAAAGGGTGAGCGCGCCCTGTCGGCCTCAGACATCTGGCTGGTTTGTACTATCACGGGAACACTTACCAAGGCCGAGATGCTGAGGGCGGCTCACCTTTGCGACCTGGCGCGATCCTCCCCCTGGGATTGGGACAGGGGGAAGGACGCACCGGGAGGCACCGGTACCAGTGGGAAGATGCAGATCCGGCAGGTCAAGCAGGGACAGGCGGAGGGATTGGGGATTGGAGAAAGCAGAGGTCCGGGAACGTAAGCCAAAGGTCAAGTAGGTGAAGAATCCAATAACAGGTAACAAGTCAGGTACTCAAACGCTGTTTACAAACCAGCAACCAGAGGACTGTGGGAAGCTGATTTAAATAAGCCGCTCAGGCTTCTGATTGGCCAGGGGCGGAACGAGATTGTGTGCGCCCGCGTGCGCTCCCGCGCGCCGTCACGCGCGCGCTCCCGCGCGCCGTCACGCGCGCGTGCCCGTGCACACGGCGCGCCGCCACGCCGCGCATGCGCGCGCGCAGCCCAGGCGAGCGCACCGGAGCTGACCTGTCACGGAGCTGGGGCTGGATGGAGCTGGTCCCTTGACAGAAGGTCTTTTAGTATCTCCATGTTTAAGATCAAGGCAGCAAGGCCTGCATGCAATCTGTTCCCATCCATGGCATCGGAGGTAAGCAATCTCTTTCTTCTTCCTCCACAGGCCTTTAGGGAGGTAGTTAGCCATCTCTGATAATGTTTATATGATGTGATTATTATCGTATAGTAATGTTATACCATTCTTGTTATTTCTAGTTTTACCGCATATCACGTGTGTCATCCACATGTATATTGAAATCTGCAACGTGCCAATAAAGACACAAGATAAGAAACAGCAGTCTATTATTGTGTGCGCAGAGAAAGGTCATCTGCCTAGATAGCTACCCATAGACTGCGAGAGTACGGGAAGCGAGTCCAGGACAGTAAAACTCCGTCCAGTAACACTAGGGATAGTGCAGAGGGGAAGAGGTTTAGCCACACGGAAGAGCTACAGTCTGCAACCGACTATACAGCCACTTCCATACAGCCAAGCAGCATACAGAGACTGCAGCCTTATATGCCTACTGCCTCCACAGGCCGCCACTCAGTCAAACAGCCATGTCACGCAGTAGCTCATACTCGCTCAAAACCCGATCACAAGTTTACAGTTCCGGCAAGTCGATGACAGCCAGCGTCTCAGGCTCCATTGCCCGAGGGAAAGCCGAAGCAGCAAAGACCCGAGCAGCCTTTGCTGAGCAAGAAATTCAGATTAAAAAGGAGAAAGTGAGGCCGAAGACAGAGAAAGTGCAGCAACAGGCACAGTTAGAGGCACAGAAAGTGCAGCAACAGGCAAAGTTAGAGGCCGAGGGAGCCCTCCTAGATGTCACTCTGGAGAAGCTCACCGCAGAAAGGGAAGCTGCAACCGCTATAGCTGAAGCAGAAGCCCTGGAAGCAGCCGTGAGCCTCAGTGGTGAACGCATCAATGTGCTTGGCTCAGAACAAGGAGAGCCGAATCCCACGCAATACACGTCAGAGTACTTGCACCAACACTTCAAATCAACCTACGATACCTCTCCTCTACAGGGAATAGACAGTGTCCTAGAAGAAACAAACCAAACACAGCAGGTAACAGAGCATGAGAGCAACCAAACTCCTCAGAGCTGCAAGCAGCAGAACCCTGGTCAGCACGCTACAGATCAAGCCTATGTCTCTGCACGCTATGACCCTCAACCTCCAAACCAACATCAGGATAACCCCTTTACTACACAACGGTACGAGACAAGAAGGCCCAAAGTAGAAGCTTCTGACAGGTATGGTTGCACACCACACTCCCACAACAGTAGTACATCGCCAACATGCTCTAACACCAACCAAGTTATAACAGACTTTGCCAAGTTCTTCGCCAGTCGCGATCTAATCTTAAAGGGACTTGTAAAGTTCAACGATCGGCCAGAAAATTACAGAGCCTGGCGGTCGTCCTTTCAAAACACCATAAAAGGTCTAAACATGTCTCATGACAATGAAATAAACCTCCTAGTCCAATGGCTTGGGAAAGACTCTGCCGAACATGGCAGTAGAATCAGGAACATTAACATAAAACAACCAGAGATTGGTCTCAAAAAGATTTGGAGCAGATTAGAAGAGTGCTATGGTTCAACAGAGGCTATAGAGAGGACTTGCGTGAAAAAGTGTAGCGCTATAATTTTTCTCCTTCTGAGAATGTGAAAACATTCGCACTAAAAAATATAAATAATTAGTGAAAATTAATGTCAACCTTGGGGTGATCCCCTTGTATGTCCTTAGGACTAATGGATAATCAAATCAAACAGTCCAGACCAACCTTTAGGAAAAAATCCGACCAAAAGGTAAGTGGTAAATCAGTGATAGGTGAATTCCTATAAATATATAATAAGGGGGTCACTCACAAGAAGTACCCCATATGATAAGAAAAAATAATCAAAACCATGCCAGTTAGAAAATAATTTTCCTTGTGAGGATGTGAAAGCTATCACACCAAAAAATATAATTGTGAATTATATCAACCTTAGGATGGTCCCTATGTGTATCCTTAAGACTAAATAGATAATCAAATCAATCAGTCCGGACCCATAATAGGAAAAAAAAAAAAAAAAAAAAAAAACAATCACAAGGTAAGTGATAATCAGTGATGAGTGACTTCCTATAAGCAAATAGCAAAAATATAAGTCAGCAGATAGACAAACATATATCAAACATATGACTATCTAAGGAAGGTCATGCAGCAAGAGAGTGTCTGTGGCACCAAAAGTCCTCTGTGTATATTGCGGGGTCACCAATCATAGGGATTTTAATCCCAGCATCTAATATGAGTGACACGCAGGTCTTCCTTCAAGATACACTTGGATGTAGTATAAAGTTCAAACAATATTCTCCACACTTCGCACAAATATAGATGGGTAACCTTACCGGATAGGGTGGACCCTCATCTCACCATATGGCGGGGGGTCTTTAGAGCTTGCACAGACCGATTGTCTGATCCGGATAACACCAAGTTTGTGGTCCCAGGTGTGAGTGGTTTCCCAGGGTGCGTCTGTATCCACAGGTTTGGAATTTCACACTAGGTAGTGCACAGCAGTAACTCTCAAGCGCAAAAATAGAAAAGAAAAAGGGAACAGAGGCTCCTCATAGCGTAAAAAAGTTGGTTTTTAATTAAAAAACAGTTCAAAGTCTCACACAATGTGATAAAAATCAGACAAAAAATGTTGTAAAAAACTCCACACGTGAAGAATCATAACAAAAAATAAATGAATATAAAACTGAAGAAAAGGACAAAAACAGCAATTCTCCCCCTATGATGGAAGGACAAGGGTGTTTCAAAATGCAGTGGAGATTGGCATAGAATCTGCAACCCGACCGGTTTCGTCTGAGATAGACTTCAACTGGGGTGTATAATGCAGATTCACCACTCACCTGCATTTATATAAAGTGATTCTGCCCCAATGAGACCACCTGTACCTCACCTTTCGTCAGCACTAGCGTGCGTGTCATAATCCGTCCCCATCGCCATATTGCGTTCCAATCACCGGAAATAGCAAAGCGAGGAAACGTCACTGCGCAACCAAGGCTGGTATCCCGTCCACCAATAGGGCGGCTGTGCCTGCATGTATGGTCGGCGTGACGTGTAACGTCATTATTGTGCGCGGCGGTGCGCAACACGCTACACATGGACATGTGCCCCAAGCTCCACACCATTGGCCCAGTCCTCAAAAGGGTGGGTATCTCCCAAACGACGCGCAACGTCATTCCCGTGTGTCACGGTGCGCTCCAGCCTGCGGTCCGCAATACGTCCAACTAGCTGGACGGACATCACATTGTGCGGAAGTGTTCCAGAGAACTGCGTTCCACACAGATGAACATGCGATCCACCGGGTCTACGGATAATCGTATGGTTACAGGATGTACATAGCGCATCCGAACAAGAACCCAGTCAGAGTATATTAACTGTGATAAAAAAGGAGCTCGGGGATGTAATTATATGAGCTAAAGAAAAAAAGTATATATAAATAAATATAGGTCTCACGGGGGCAAGAAGCATCAAATGTAAGAACAACCTAGTTACCCATCTGATGGATGGTAAAGGAGGGATAACATGTGTATACAAAAATATGCATATATACACTAAGGGAACAAGAAACCAAACCAAAATTAAATATATGTATATATATACCCACATAGAACAAGAATAAGCTACAAAGATGTATATACATAAATGGTTGCTATGTGGTCACATCGTCATACCTAAATGACCATCAATGATTAATATACATAATTCAAGATTGATTTATAAAAGCATTAACGTCCCATTCAACGTTCAAACCATATGGCACGTAGCTTTTAAGTAAGTAAATCCAGTAGACTTCCAATTTAGACACACCCCGGGTGCTGGGTTCCCCCCTCCAGTGGGGGACAAATTTGTCTATAATCTGGAAGCTCGTACCCTCAAGTTTTTTATTGTGTTTATTGAGGTAGTGTCTAGGCACCGTATGTTTGGTGCAACCTTTTTTAATCTTAGAAATGTGTTCACCTACCCTTGTGGAAAAACTCCGTATGGTACGACCAACGTACTGTTTTCCACAAGGGCAGGTGATGAGATAAACTATGTGCGTGGTGGCACAAGTGAAAAATAATTTCATAGGGTATTCAATCCCTGTGTGAGTAGATTTGAAACTTACTGATTTTTTCCTCCCATGTATATTGTGAACACATACCTTACATTTCCTACACGGATGAAAACCCTTGGAAAGAGGAAAAAAGGAGGGTTTTACAGGGGGGTCGGGGATATTGGGGGCGACTTGATTTTTTAAAGATCTAGCCCCTCTATAAATCACAGTCGCGTTTGTCGGAAGTGATGGTCCCAGAACACAATCTTCTCTCAAAATCCTCCAGTGTCTATTAATAATGTTCTTAATCTCTCTGTGTTGTGCAGAAAAAGTTGTAAAGAAAGAATTCTTAAATTTCATTTCTTGAGTGGTCCTTTGTTTTTCTATTGTCAATGTGTTACGATCAATCATCCCAATCCTCGCTATTTCATTATCCAATCCCTGTCCCGGGTAGCCCTTAACCAGAAACCTCTGCTTTAGAACTTCTGCTTGGACATAAAAGTCTCGGGTGTCTGAACAATTGCGTCTTATACGTAGCAATTGGCTGCGTGGAACAGACTTCAGCCAAGCAGGATGATGGCAGCTGTCTGTCGGGATATACCCATTGCGATCGGTATCCTTAAAATAGGTTTTAGTTGTCAACCGATCGCCCTGGGCCTGGATCTCCAAATCCAGAAAGTGGATCCTTGAAAGGCTTGCCTCATAGGTGAGGCTGATTCCAACCTCATTAGAGTTTAAAGTGGACATAAATAAGTCCAGGGACTCGCGGTCCACTTTAAACTCTAATGAGGTTGGAATCAGCCTCACCTATGAGGCAAGCCTTTCAAGGATCCACTTTCTGGATTTGGAGATCCAGGCCCAGGGCGATCGGTTGACAACTAAAACCTATTTTAAGGATACCGATCGCAATGGGTATATCCCGACAGACAGCTGCCATCATCCTGCTTGGCTGAAGTCTGTTCCACGCAGCCAATTGCTACGTATAAGACGCAATTGTTCAGACACCCGAGACTTTTATGTCCAAGCAGAAGTTCTAAAGCAGAGGTTTCTGGTTAAGGGCTACCCGGGACAGGGATTGGATAATGAAATAGCGAGGATTGGGATGATTGATCGTAACACATTGACAATAGAAAAACAAAGGACCACTCAAGAAATGAAATTTAAGAATTCTTTCTTTACAACTTTTTCTGCACAACACAGAGAGATTAAGAACATTATTAATAGACACTGGAGGATTTTGAGAGAAGATTGTGTTCTGGGACCATCACTTCCGACAAACGCGACTGTGATTTATAGAGGGGCTAGATCTTTAAAAAATCAAGTCGCCCCCAATATCCCCGACCCCCCTGTAAAACCCTCCTTTTTTCCTCTTTCCAAGGGTTTTCATCCGTGTAGGAAATGTAAGGTATGTGTTCACAATATACATGGGAGGAAAAAATCAGTAAGTTTCAAATCTACTCACACAGGGATTGAATACCCTATGAAATTATTTTTCACTTGTGCCACCACGCACATAGTTTATCTCATCACCTGCCCTTGTGGAAAACAGTACGTTGGTCGTACCATACGGAGTTTTTCCACAAGGGTAGGTGAACACATTTCTAAGATTAAAAAAGGTTGCACCAAACATACGGTGCCTAGACACTACCTCAATAAACACAATAAAAAACTTGAGGGTACGAGCTTCCAGATTATAGACAAATTTGTCCCCCACTGGAGGGGGGAACCCAGCACCCGGGGTGTGTCTAAATTGGAAGTCTACTGGATTTACTTACTTAAAAGCTACGTGCCATATGGTTTGAACGTTGAATGGGACGTTAATGCTTTTATAAATCAATCTTGAATTATGTATATTAATCATTGATGGTCATTTAGGTATGACGATGTGACCACATAGCAACCATTTATGTATATACATCTTTGTAGCTTATTCTTGTTCTATGTGGGTATATATATACATATATTTAATTTTGGTTTGGTTTCTTGTTCCCTTAGTGTATATATGCATATTTTTGTATACACATGTTATCCCTCCTTTACCATCCATCAGATGGGTAACTAGGTTGTTCTTACATTTGATGCTTCTTGCCCCCGTGAGACCTATATTTATTTATATATACTTTTTTTCTTTAGCTCATATAATTACATCCCCGAGCTCCTTTTTTATCACAGTTAATATACTCTGACTGGGTTCTTGTTCGGATGCGCTATGTACATCCTGTAACCATACGATTATCCGTAGACCCGGTGGATCGCATGTTCATCTGTGTGGAACGCAGTTCTCTGGAACACTTCCGCACAATGTGATGTCCGTCCAGCTAGTTGGACGTATTGCGGACCGCAGGCTGGAGCGCACCGTGACACACGGGAATGACGTTGCGCGTCGTTTGGGAGATACCCACCCTTTTGAGGACTGGGCCAATGGTGTGGAGCTTGGGGCACATGTCCATGTGTAGCGTGTTGCGCACCGCCGCGCACAATAATGACGTTACACGTCACGCCGACCATACATGCAGGCACAGCCGCCCTATTGGTGGACGGGATACCAGCCTTGGTTGCGCAGTGACGTTTCCTCGCTTTGCTATTTCCGGTGATTGGAACGCAATATGGCGATGGGGACGGATTATGACACGCACGCTAGTGCTGACGAAAGGTGAGGTACAGGTGGTCTCATTGGGGCAGAATCACTTTATATAAATGCAGGTGAGTGGTGAATCTGCATTATACACCCCAGTTGAAGTCTATCTCAGACGAAACCGGTCGGGTTGCAGATTCTATGCCAATCTCCACTGCATTTTGAAACACCCTTGTCCTTCCATCATAGGGGGAGAATTGCTGTTTTTGTCCTTTTCTTCAGTTTTATATTCATTTATTTTTTGTTATGATTCTTCACGTGTGGAGTTTTTTACAACATTTTTTGTCTGATTTTTATCACATTGTGTGAGACTTTGAACTGTTTTTAATTAAAAACCAACTTTTTTACGCTATGAGGAGCCTCTGTTCCCTTTTTCTTTTCTATTTTTGCGCTTGAGAGTTACTGCTGTGCACTACCTAGTGTGAAATTCCAAACCTGTGGATACAGACGCACCCTGGGAAACCACTCACACCTGGGACCACAAACTTGGTGTTATCCGGATCAGACAATCGGTCTGTGCAAGCTCTAAAGACCCCCGCCATATGGTGAGATGAGGGTCCACCCTATCCGGTAAGGTTACCCATCTATATTTGTGCGAAGTGTGGAGAATATTGTTTGAACTTTATACTACATCCAAGTGTATCTTGAAGGAAGACCTGCGTGTCACTCATATTAGATGCTGGGATTAAAATCCCTATGATTGGTGACCCCGCAATATACACAGAGGACTTTTGGTGCCACAGACACTCTCTTGCTGCATGACCTTCCTTAGATAGTCATATGTTTGATATATGTTTGTCTATCTGCTGACTTATATTTTTGCTATTTGCTTATAGGAAGTCACTCATCACTGATTATCACTTACCTTGTGATTGTTTTTTTTTTTTTTTTTCCTATTATGGGTCCGGACTGATTGATTTGATTATCTATTTAGTCTTAAGGATACACATAGGGACCATCCTAAGGTTGATATAATTCACAATTATATTTTTTGGTGTGATAGCTTTCACATCCTCACAAGGAAAATTATTTTCTAACTGGCATGGTTTTGATTATTTTTTCTTATCATATGGGGTACTTCTTGTGAGTGACCCCCTTATTATATATTTATAGGAATTCACCTATCACTGATTTACCACTTACCTTTTGGTCGGATTTTTTCCTAAAGGTTGGTCTGGACTGTTTGATTTGATTATCCATTAGTCCTAAGGACATACAAGGGGATCACCCCAAGGTTGACATTAATTTTCACTAATTATTTATATTTTTTAGTGCGAATGTTTTCACATTCTCAGAAGGAGAAAAATTATAGCGCTACACTTTTTCACGCATTTTTCCCACAAATTATCCAATTTTGTTGTGTTGGCGGCTTGCTTTTTACCTTTTTACCTTTTGGTTCATTTTTTGGTTAGCGCAATATATCACGATACTATTTAATATAGAGAGGACTTTCCCAGAATACCTAGCAAAGGTTATCACAAACTATGAGAATTAGCCGACTTGCTAGAAGAACCACTTCTGGCTAAAGAAGAGGGAGACTTGCCGGGTCTCGCCTCCCTGGATACAGCCAGAGGGATTAAACCTTTGATTCTGAAGCTTCCTTACGACCTACAACAAAGGTGGGTCACAAATGGTTCTAAACACAAGGAAAGGTTCCAGGTACCATTTCCACCATTCAACGTTTTTGTAGATTTTGTTACAAAGCAAGCCAAGTTCTTGAATGATCCCAGCTTCGACTTTATACTGCCATCAGCCACGCCCCCTAGCTTCAAACAGCATAGGACATAGTGACAGTGAACAAGTCTCATGTTTCCTCTACAGATTTCTCCTATAGATCTTCCAACATCGCTCGCCTAGAGGACAAAGTCGGAGACCCTAGCAAGCAATGCCCTCTACACAGGAAGCCGAACCCTCTACTAAAATGCAGGACCTTCAGGGAGAAGTCTCTGGAAGATCGCAAAGCTTTCCTAAGGCCTCATACACACGATCAAATCTGTCTGCTGGAAATGGTCTGCTAGACCGTTTCAGCAGACAGATTTGATCGTGTGTACGGGCAAACAGACGGATTTGGCCACCCAACAGATTTCAAAGCATGCTTTGAAATCTGTCGGCTGGGAACCCGTCCGCCCGACATGTCTGCTGGTTAGTACGCTAACCAGCAGACATGTCTTCTCGCACACGCGCCGAATGGTTTCGACGCATGCGCGGAAGTGTTTTACTTCCTGGTGCAGTG
This sequence comes from Rana kukunoris, assembly GCA_029574335.1. NCBI lineage: Eukaryota > Metazoa > Chordata > Amphibia > Anura > Ranidae > Rana > Rana kukunoris. The sequence goes on from JAJQKJ010000254.1 coordinate 24,397, forward strand.
ACGTGGCAGCGTCAACGTCACCGCCACGTCACTGGCCACTGGCGGGGATTTTGGTTTGCTCGTGTGTACACGCGAGCAAACCAAAATGCCAGCAGACAGATCTGTTCAAATCGGTCGGTCCGACCGATTTGAACAGACACATTCGATCATGTGTACAAGGCCTAAGAGAGAACCGCATATGCTTCAAGTGCTGCTCATCCATATCACACTTTGCCAAGGACTGTAAAGTTAGTGTATCATGCACAGAGTGTGACAAATCAGACCACAACTCAGCACTACATCCAGGCCCTGCTCCTTGGATCGCCCAGCAAGCTAGCGATACCAACGAGCACAACGGGGAGCAAGAGAACACTGGTTCAGACTCTCCAATGGTTACCACACAGTGTACTGAAGTATGCAAAGATCCTGCAGGCGGTAGGTCTTGTTCAAAGATCTGTCTTATTAGAGCTTATCCAATGGGTCAAAGAAACAAAGCTGTCAAGATGTATGCACTCTTAGATGACCAAAGCAACCACTCTATGGCTAGATCCACATTCTTTGACATCTTCGGTGTTAGGGGTCCAAGCTCCCCCTACTCTCTAAAGACTTGTGCGGGTACTGTTGAGACGGTGGGGAGGAGAGCTACCGCCTTCTGTGTAGAGTCCATAGATGGTCGGACTCGTCTACCTTTACCCACCATAATAGAGTGCAACCAGATTCCAGATAACCGGTCAGAAATCCCTACACCTGACGCAGCAATTCACCAGCCTCATCTAAAACGCATGGCCCATCTTTTACCAGAGTATGACGAGCAGGCTCAGTTAATGCTGCTCCTGGGAAGAGACATTTTGCAGGTTCATAAAGTAAGGGAACAGATTAATGGTCCCCGCAATGCTCCCTTTGCCCAAAGACTTGACCTGGGGTGGGTCATCGAAGGGGACGTCTGCCTAAAGTCTGTGCACAGACCCGCCACGGTCAGTAGCATGTTCACTAACGTACTTGACAAAGGACGCCCTTCCTCCTTGCAACCATGTCACAACAGCTTCATCACAAAGGAACTTCCAGGTAGTACTCACATGCCTTGCTCCTCTGTAGACCCAGACACTGAGGACCACGCTTGTGACAGTGATCCGGACCACCTAGGATGTACAGTCTTTCATAGAACAAAGGAAGATCAGCAGGTAGCGATGTCCTTTGAAGATAGACTTTTCTTGCAAATAATGGAAAAGGAGACAGCCAAAGAGGAGACAAACAATTGGGTCGCACCTCTCCCATTTAGACCCCATAGGCAGCGTCTACCTAACAACAAGGAACAAGTACTTAAATGCTTTGTCTCTCTTAAACGTAATTTCCAGAAAAAAACAGACATGAGAGATCACTTCTTTACCTTCATGGGTAAGATATTTGAGAATAATCATGCAGAGTTAGCTCCTGCCCTTAAAGACAATGAGGAGTGCTGGTACTTACCTATATTTGGAGTTTACCCCCCCCAAGAAACCAGGTCAGATTAGAGTGGTGTTTGACTCTAGCTCTAGAGAAGAAGGCGTGTCATTAAATGACGTTCTCCTCTCAGGACCGGATCTGAACAACAGACTCATTGGGGTGCTCCTCCGTTTCCGCAAAGACTCTGTTGCATTCATGGCGGACATCCAGCAGATGTTCCACTGTTTTCTCGTTAAAAAGAAACACAGGAACTTTTTGAGATTTTTCTGGTTTAAAGATAACAACCCTTCCAAAGGAATCGTAGAGTATCGCATGAAGGTCCACATATTTGGGAACAGCCCTTCCCCCGCAGTTGCCATTTACGGGCTTAGACGCTCAGCTCGTGAAGGTGAATCCATCTACGGGCCTGATGTGAAACACTTGGTAGAAAAGGACTTTTATGTAGATGATTGCATAAAATCCCTACCCACCGCTGAAGCAGCTATCAGTCTCCTCAAGAGGGCGCAGGAGATGCTAGCCTGTTCTAACTTGAAGCTCCACAAGATCGTCTCTAACAGCGTAGAACTGATAAAGGCCTTCCCCTCTCAAGACCACTCTGGTGAGTTCAGAGACTTAGACTTAGGTTCTGACTCTCTGCCAATGCAACGTAGCCTTGGACTACTCTGGGACTTAAGGTCAGACACCTTCACCTTCCAGGTTAGTCGGGAAGAAAAGCCCTTTACACGCAGAGGCGTTCTGTCAACCATAAACTGTCTGTATGACCCTCTTGGGTTTGTAGCTCCAGTCACCATTGAGGGTAAAGCACTTCTCAGAGACCTCACTCAAGAGACAGTCAACTGGGACGATCCACTTCCCCCCGAGAAAAGAGATCAGTGGACAGAGTGGAAAAATTCCTTGACAACCTTGTCTAACTTAAAGGTCCCCCGACCATATGCTCCTGTACCATCTACAGAAGTCCAAGATCAAAGTCTTTGTGTTTTCTGTGATGCTTCTGTCAAAGCAATCGCTGCTGTAGTTTACCTCAAGATCAGGGACAAGAAAGGACAGTGCCATATAGGTTTTGTCATGGGAAAAGCAAAAGTTGCCCCACTCCCAGAACACACAATACCTAGGCTAGAACTTTGTGCTGCAGTGTTAGCCGTGGAGCTAGCCAACACTATCACTAGAGAGATGAAGCTAGAAATCAAAGACACTGAGTTCTACACTGACAGTAAAGTAGTCCTGGGGTACATCTACAACGAAACCAGACGCTTCTACGTCTACGTCAGTAATCGAGTGCTGAGGATTAGGAGATCCACACACCTAAAACAGTGGCGCTTCGTTCCAACTAAACACAATCTCGCAGACCTAGCGACCAGAGCTGTCCCAGCCAACTGTCTTAAGGACACAACATGGTTTACAGGCCCTGCATTCCTGTACAATTCAGAACAGAGCACTTCTGAATCAGAGACTTTCAGCTTGATAGACGCAGGCAAGGATGCTTAAGTTCTTCCACAAGTGTCTGCATTAGTCACGGCGGTTACACAAAACCGACTCAAATCTCATTGGTTCTCCAGGTTTTCCACATGGAAATCACTCATTAGAGCTATTACTACCTTATCCCACATAGCCCGTTCCTTTGGGAAAAATACTAATTGCAAAGGCTGGCACCTCTGTGAAAATACCTACTCAGTGACCGACCTAGAGCAATCGAAACATCTGATCATCTACACTGTGCAACAGGAGACCTTTGCTAGAGAAATTGACTGTATTCGCAACAAAGAAACAATCCCTAAAGACAGTGTCCTAAGGAAACTCGATCCATTCCTCGACAGCAGTGACCTGTTGAGAATAGGAGGTGGCCTTAAAGAAGCTACCTTGGAGCACCACGAGAAGCATCCTCTCATTCTCCCGGCTCAACAACATGTCACTGCCCTGCTTGTACAGCACTATCACAGTCAAGTCAAACACCAAGGCTGGCTATTCACTGAAGGAGCTTTGCGGACTGCTGGATTGTGGATAATAGGAGCAAAAAGATGTGTGTGTATCTTCAATTGCATCACTTGTCACAGACTCCGGGGTCTCTTACAAACCCAAAAGATGGCAGACCTTCCATTTGACAGACTCAACTCAGACCCTCCTTTCACAAGTGTGGGCCTTGACGTATTCGGTCCTTGGTCCGTTACTACTCGCCAAACCAGGGGAGGTCACGCCAGCAGCAAACGCTGGGCAGTTATATTTACTTGTATGACTGTTCGAGCTGTTCACATAGAGTTGATGGAATCAATGGTCACTTCCAGCTTTATCAACACTCTCAGGCGCTTCATTGCCATTAGAGGTCCTGTTAAGCACATCCGCTCTGATAGGGGCACCAACTTTGTTGGAATGGTCAAGGAACTTCAAATCCTTTCCAATCTAGACAACAACAATGTAGAAAGGTATCTCAACCAACAGGGATGTACTTGGACATTTAACCCTCCTCACTCTTCTCATATGGGTGGTGTGTGGGAAAGAATGATAGGTGTAGCCCGCAAGATCTTGGATTCTATTTTCCTTCAAATGGGAAATGCTAGACTCATGCATGAATGCCTGTCAACCTTTATGGCCGAAGTCTCAGCCATCATAAATGCTAGACCTCTGGTCCCACTTACCAACGATCCAGAGGAACCCATGCTGTTGACACCTGCAACTCTACTCACTCAGAAAACCTCCACGGTCAACACGGAGAGTTTACAGATAAAGACCTTTTCAGACGCCAATGGAGACAGGTGCAATGCCTAGCGAACACCTTCTGGGACAGATAGAGGAGATATTACATCCAAACCCTACAACCCAGGAATAAGTGGCAAGTTAACAAACTGGACCTGAAGTCAGGAGATGTGGTGCTTGTTAAAGACTGTCAAGCACACAGGAATGACTGGCCTTTGGGACTTATCACACAGACATTTCCAAGCAAAGATGCACATGTCAGAAAGGTCAAAGTTAAAACTTCCAAACAGGGTGAAGTAAAGTCACTTCTCAGGCCCATATCGGACTTAATTTTACTTGTGTCTAATGACGCTGGTAGTGGCGTTAGTTAACGCCAGACGGGGAGTGTTATGTCTCCAGGATACCTTTCAGGTTCAAAAGGGACAATTCACTGTGTGTACAATGTATTATTGCGTTAGTAAGCCAGAGGTATGTTTGTCTCAGGTTAGCTGTTATGCTTGCGCCATCTACTGGCCAAACATGAATATAGTTGTGAATATTCTTATTTAGCTTCTATAGGCTGTGACATCAAAATCATCATATCCTCTTTAGCCAGGAAGAGAAGGTCTTTTAGTATCTCCATGTTCAAGATCAAGGCAGCTAGGCCTCCATGCAATCTGTTCCCATCCATGGCATCGGAGGTAAGCAATCTCTTTCTTCTTCCTCCACAGGCCTTTAGGGAGGTAGTTAGCCATCTCTGATAATGTTTATATGATGTGATTATTATCGTATAGTAATGTTATACCATTCTTGTTATTTCTAGTTTTACCACATATCACGTGTGTCATCCACATGTATATTGAAATCTGCAACGTGCCAATAAAGACACAAGATAAGAAACAGCAGTCTATTATTGTGTGCGCAGAGAAAGGTCATCTGCCTAGATAGCTACCCATAGACTCCGGGAGTACGGAAAGCGAGTCCAGGACATGTACAAACACACACTGTGTACCATTCACCCTGGGTATACCTCCAGCTGCAGCCACAGCATGTTTACACCCCCAGCTGTTGCCTCTGCAGCTAAAGGGGCAAAAGTTGGGAGTGGTAAAAACAGCTCAACCATGTGGTTTTACTGCCTCTCCAGCCTGACATGTGAACAAGCTCTTGGTTCTTTTTGGATGCATGCTGCGTGAAGGGCAGCCCATTCATTTCCCTACCTGCAGTAATGCGGGGAAAGAAGTCCCCGACCCTTTTTTTAAATTGTGCCACAACAAAAGCAACCCATGTTTGCCAATGGATGGGGCACCATTAAGAATTAATGGCACCCCTAAAGAGCAGAGCATTTGTCTGTGTGTCAAGAACGAGCACGATTTTGCGCGTGTTCCGCAACACACAGCGACGTGAACCAAGTCTTGGACAGGGGTGCCTCAAGACTGAAAATACTTTTCAAGGGCGCCCCGACTGGAAAAAGGTTGAGAAACACTGATCTAAAGTACTAATTTTAAAAGCTAATATGCAAGTTAATGTCCTAAAAAGTGTTTGGGGACCTAAGTCCTGCCCCAGGGGACATGTATCAATCCAAAAAAAGTTTTAAAAAACGACTGTTTTTTCAGGAGCAGTAATTTTAATAATGCTTAAAGTGAAACAATAAAATTGAAATATTCCTAGGGGGTGTATAGTATGCCTGCAAAGTAGCGCTTGTTTCCTGTGCTTAGAACTGTCCCTGCACAAAATGTAATTTCTGAAGGAAAAAAGTCATTTAAAATCACTTGTGGCTATAATGAATTGTCGGATACCAGCAATACAGAGAAAAGTCATTCATAAAAAAAGAATGCGTGGGGGTCCTCCCAAATTCAATTACCAGGCCCTTCGGGTCTGGTATGGATATTAAGGAGAACCCTGTGTCAAATAAAAGAAAATTATGTGGGGTTCCCCCCAAATATCCATTCCAGACCCTTCAGGTCTGGTATGGATTTTAAGGGGAACTCCACCCCTAATTTTTTTTTTTATGAATGACTAATTTTTTTTATTTTTATGAATGACTTTTCTCTGTATTGCCGGGAGCCGACAATTCATTATAGCCGGAAGTGATTTTAAATTCCTTTTTTTCTTTCAGAAATTACACTTTGTGCAGGGACAGTTCTAAGCGTGGGAAACAAGCGCTACTTTACAGGCATACTATACACCCCCCCTAGGTACCACATTTAAAGTAATATTACACTTTAATCGTTTTACTTAAAGGAATTATTAAAATCACTGCTGCCAAAAAAACTGCAGTTTTTAAAACTTTTTTTTGCATTGATACATGTCCCCTGGTGCAGGATCCAGGCCCCCAAACACTTTTTATTACAATAACTTGCATATTAGCCTTTAAAATTAGCACTTTAGATTTCAAACGTTCGAGTCCCATAGACTTTAACAGGGTTCTAAAGTTCACACGAACTTGCCGCGAACACCCCAAATAGTTTGCTGTTCGGCGAACAGGCAATGTTCGAGTCGAACATGAGTTCAACTCGAACTCGAAGCTCATCCCTAGTTACCAGGAACTTACAGATAACCATAGACTGTCAACTGGTGACCCTTACTAAAAGAGAACTATCTGGGAGGATTCGCTCTACAGTCCAACATTGGGCCTGTGGCAGAGGTCTTCATCTAGAACGCTAAATTCTACTAGAGCCAAGTCAGTGAGAGAGACTTGTTCCTCCCAGTAACCTTAAGTGACATTCCAGCTGCCAGGCTTGTGGCAGAAGTCTATGCGAAGGCACTTTACCCTTTACTCTGGCTAGAGTTGCGACGCAATATACAGTTACTGAAAGCAGGCTTGCTTTCCTGTTCATCCAAGCCTGATACTGCAAGGTTTTCTTTATTTCATCAACCTGTCCTATCTACCTCCTGTTGATGTTGCTCATGTTGGACCCAAAGAAATAAAGCATTTGAAAAACCTCAACTACTGATTGGACATTCACTTACTGCTCTACTCACTAACTTCACCCCTGGACAACACTTAGAGGTCACTTAATACGCCGATCCTAAATCAACCAGCGGCCCTTGAGGGGGTATCGCTGCAAAAAAAAGTGCTGGAACGTCAGTGGGCCAACATTGTGTTATAAGGAAGGCCAAGACAGAACTTATACATGAAAGCGCATCCAGCAATATATCCAGAGAGATTCGAATTAAGGTATAGGGCTGAATCTCCCAGAATGCCTTCACTTACCTGCCTTTACAATTGACTGTACTAACCTGACTGCCCTGAATTGACTGCAAGGCCAGCCATACATGGTGCAAATTTCTTTCCTGCAGGCACAGGTTGTGGGAAAGAAATTCAAGATTTACCCATCAACACAGACAGTGCTGACAGGAAAATCCCTCTTGCTAAGCCATTGTCTGCTACCGGCGGGGGGAAGCTGTCCCTGCCAGAATAAGACAGTGATTATTGTAGCGATAATTGTGGCGATAATGGTAAAAGAATCCAGCAGGCTGGTTGTACCCAAGTTGATCGATCGATCAACTTGGTACATTCAGCCTGCAATTAAAGGTTGGAACATCAGCCGGTTCAGATTCAAACCATGTATGGCTGGCCTAAGTTTCTGACCATAGTTTACATCGATGCACAAACCATAAACTAAAAGAAGTGACACAGAAACCCATAAATAGGTGCCATCTTTGTTATAGTTACATTTTAGTTGGTAATTTTTAAGTGTTGAGTAGAAAAGTCTCTGACATTTTGCAAAGCTTTCTTAGCAAGGCAGGCATGTATAATAACCATTTCATATTACGGTATATTTGTTTTGTAACTTGTATAGAGTTCTAATACAATTATGTGACACTAGAGCAAGATGAGCATTTCACAAGCCAATCTTAAGAGCAAGCAACCCCAACATTTATTATATCATGAAAGGACTTTCACACCTTAGTCTTGTAGACAGTAGACCTACCTTTTTGTTGGAATGTCAAGAAGAAGCATTAGCACCATAAAGCATGGTGGTATCTGCTGATACTTCAACTAAAGCTAATCAAGCAAAATAAGAAATAGTCAGACTAGATGGCAAAATGTGACAGATAATGGCATTAGGTGACACATGAGGAAAGCTTGCAATTCTATAAACTGTATAAAACAATGTAACATTCTACAATGGCACATACTTCCTTCTATGGACATAATTTCATTTGTTTGACAAACACTGTCTCATGGCATGAGACGATGGTAATACATACTAAAATTGTTTTAGTCTCTTTTCCTGTTCATTAAATCCACCAAATCCAGGGATCAAGAACTGAAAGGTAAATGTGATTTTAAGCTTTGTTAGCATGAACTAGGTAAGGGGTATACAGAATTATGCAGTAGCAATGAAAACTGAAATAGGTAATGTTTATAGTTTTCAGTAGCACAATTGCATATTTGTATTTGAAGTGGAATCTCAGGAACCAATCCCCTCTCCCCAAAAAATAAATAAATAAACACAAATTAACCCTCACTCCCATTATTCGTTGTAATTAAAGTGAACTAGCAGTTTCAAGAGGAATGGTCTAAGTTCCCTAAATTGTGACTCAGATTTGGATATCTGGGTTATCTAGGGAACTGCATCTTATCAAAATGTACAGGGTAGAGGCGCAGCTATCCAGGACTCCAGCTTCCATAACATTTTGCTATAGTGCCATATTTGGGGAGCTGCAAGAACATTTCTTAGTAGCACACAGCTATTGCACATCTCCACAGTAATTGTCACAACATACCTGAAGGTCCTAGAAACAGAAGAACCAAGATATAGAAAGCAATTAACACATTAAAAAAATCTGTTTATCCAAAGTGGAGAGGGGAAACATCACCCTATATAATACTGTCTTGGTTGAAATGGTTTTATGCAAACATTGTGCTTTCAGTGCACTTGGAGTCCAAATCAAAATAAAGATTATATAGGAAAAACTTATAATTTGTATTTTCCAAAGAACACACATTGAACGCCATTTTTTTTTTTTAATTTTGGCGCAGAGTTCCCCTTAAAATCCATATCAGACCTAAAGGGTCTGGTATGGATTTTTGGGGGGAACCCCAGGCCATTTTTTATTATTTGGCACAGGGTTCCTCTTAAAGGGGTTGTAAAGGTTCGTCTTTTATTTTCTAAATTGGTTTCTTTAAGCTTGTGCATTGTTGGTTCACTTACCTTTTCCTACTATTTCCCTTCTAAATGTTTTTTTTTCTTTGTTTGAATTTCTCACTTCCTGTTTCTCCTAAGTAAGCTTTCCACCATCATCCGAGCATTGGAAAGTCATTTAGAACAGCTTACTGAACACCTTACTGAGGAGGAACAGGAAGTGAGAAATTCAGACAAAGAAAACAAATAAAAAAAAAAACAATTAGAAGGGAAATTGAAGGAAAAGGTAAGTGAACCAACAATGCACTAGCTTAAAGTAACCTATTTACAACCCCTTTAATATAAATAGCAGACCTGAAGGGTCTGGTAATGGAATTTGGGGGGACCCCACACTTTTATCTGTATTGCCGGGACCCGACAATTCATTATAGCCGTGAGTAGTTTTAAATGACTTTTTTCCTTTAAAAATGTAATTTTGTTATAAACACGGGAAACATGCGCTTCTTTACAGGCATACTATAGACACCCCCCGGTACGAAATTTAAAGGAATATTTCACTTTTATTGTTTCACTTTAAGCATTATTAAAATCACTGCTCCCGAAAAAATGACAATAACTTGCTTATTAAGAGAGCGTGGCCTTTGTCTCTTATATCAGTGAATTCATTAAGCAGTACATGCTCCTTTAGTGGACTGCCACCTGTAGCAGTGATAGAAGCTGATGAGTAGGCTTGTGCAATTTGTTTCATAACGAATCAAAATTCAAACTAATTTAGCAACTTTCGTACACATTCGGAAGCATTCGAAAAAGCAATTACGAATAAAACCGAATCCGAAATAAATTATATATAGCAAATAGCGAATGCCCGAATGCCTTCGGCATAATTCGTTGTTGCGGTAAAAAAACAGCAAGACGACTTGTGATCCCAACCACACATCTGACAATAACACTCTCTGCTCTGCTCTCTGCTCCTCCCTGACCGTGCTGAACTTCCTCTCAAAATGGTGTACAGGGGCGGAGGCTATAGCCGCATGTCAAAAACAAATTGTGACAAATAACCGCAATGTATTTAGAAAAGTACAAAATTACAAATCCATTCAAAGCATGTTAGGCAGTGCCATTGTGAGAGAGACACGGAAAATTACGAATCAACGAAAAACAATATAGTGTACCGAAAGTACAAATTATAAATCAAATAAAAATAAGGCTTATATTAATAGGAATCATTCTGATTCAACGAAAAATGACGCTTGCGAAAATACGAATTAGTCCGAACACGAAAAATCACGTTTAGCAAAATTAGGAATTATTACGAATCAACAGGATGGAAAAGAAACCAAACTAAACTAAGCAAATTTACGACAGGACGGAAAAGAAACTAAACTAAACTAAACCAATTTTTCCTTTGTGCACAAGTTTACCGATGAGATTCACACACAGGGAGCTTGGTATGGCACTGCCAGCATTAAATGCTATATATATTGCCAATATTTTGCTGATAGGGTAACCCCAGAACACCATTTGATAGGGAAAACCGAGAGATAAGCATCTTCACAGCTGGAGGTGTAAATGGCATTTGAACACAACCATGACAGCCGTTATACAATATGACTTCTAATGAAATATACATCCAATATATATACTTAATCAGAAACACATGTTTTGATAATCATAACTAAATGTTTGATAAATAAAATGGCTATTTCATTTACCCTATCAGTTGCTTATCATTATTATGGCAGATTTTCCCTCTTAACAACATGCTGGTTTAATATCCAACAGGGCCTTAGACAGTTATGAGATTGACCCCCTCCCCATCTAATGGGCAAAACAGGTTTTTACATTTGTTTTTGTTTAGCTGAAATTGGAAAATGCTTATTATACGCAGACTGATTACATTGCATTACAAAGCAATCCCTGTTTACAATTAGCAATGAGACAAAAGAAGATCCACATAGTAATTGAGGGCAGATACAAATCCTTTGTTTAAAAACAGTACTGTCGTGTTACTGTCTAGATACTGTGACAGGAAGTCAGGTAAATCTGTGGGTGTTGTCACAGACGGGAGATACATTTCTGCCTTGTTTAGGCAATACACCAATTACTACCAGGTGTCGGCTGCAGAAATAGCCAGAAAGGTTTAGGGTGTTGGAAAACTTCAGCTGTTCAGAATGAGGCAATTAAGGCCTCTATAAGTCATCCAAAGAATGACTACTGATTGCTGCATCCTGAGTCTTTTGGAGTTAGGGAGAGCAGTGAGAAAGACTTCTGAAGAGGTGAGGTGGTTGTTGATTTTGTGTGATAAAAATCAAAAAGGCTATTGTTTCTCTGCTGTATGACCAGCAGTGTCTGCCCAGCAGTAGGCTGTGCCAGACTCCATAGATAGGTTCCTGTGTGGTAAATGGTAGATGCCCCAAGTGGCCAGGGTTTATTTTATGTTTTGTTTTGTTTATGCTGTTTGGATGCTTGCACTTGTTTCCAGCAATATGGAAGAATAAACCAAACTCACTGGACCAGATTCTCAGCGGCGATACGACGGAGTATCTCAGATACCCCGTCGTATCGCCTTTTTTTTTGTCTCGTATCTATGCGCGTGATGCTTAGCATCACTTTTGCATAGATACGCTTCTACATCCGACAAGTGTAAAACCATTACACTTGCGGATCGTAGGTGTAATGACAACTCCGGCCACTAGGTGGCCTTTACGTTGTTTTTGCATTTGCATATGCAAATGAGGTAGTACGCCGATTCTCGATCGCTTTTACGCCGCCCCGTCGTCGCGTACGTCGTTTTCGTTCGCATAAGGTTACCCCAGCTTCTATGTGGAGTAACCTTACGAAGTTCCGTCGGATGCCGTCGGGTGCCGCCGGATGCCATGTTAAGTATGGCCTCGGGACCGCGTCGTGTTGTGCGTCGTTTACGTCGTTTGCGTACGTTGATTCTCAATGGGGCTGGCGTTCGCTGCAATTACGTTGTTTACATTGAGAAAATGTGACGTCCTTTGGAGCATGCGCACTGGGCTTTTTCCCCGGCCGGCGCATGCGCAGTTCGTTCGACGCGGGGGCGCGCTTAATTTAAATACAAGCCGCCCCATTTGAATTGCGCGGGTTTACGCTGGGCGATTTACGCGACACCGGCGAAAACTACGGAGCAAGTGCTTAGAGAATAAAGCACTTGCTCTAGTACGAAGCGGCGGCGTAGTGTAAATGGCTTACGCTACGCAGCCGGAATTCTATGAGAATCTGGCCCTTTGTTTTCAATCGTATTCAGCTGCCTCTCTGTATAGTTCAGTGTGTAGTGAACCCATCCAGAGGGTCACACACCCCCGCTACCGAGCTAACCCCTTACACATGGTGGAGTGCCGCGGGCAGTTAAAGTAAACCCAAAATGGAGGAGATACTGAAACAGCTGGCTATAGCAAATGCAAAGCAACAGCAGACAAATGCAGTTTTTCTGCGAAGCCTTGCAGCTCAACAACAGGCTCACGTAGCTCAACAACAGGCTCACCAAGAGAGCCTTGCAGCTCACCAAAAGAGCATGGCAGCTCAACAACAGGTTTACCAAGAGAGCATTGCAGCTCACCGAGAGAGCATTGCAGGCTTGGAACAGAGACACAAGAAGCAAATGGAGGCCATCGTGAAACAGCTTCAGAGACAGCAGACCGAGGCTGGGAGTCAGGCCAGTAACATACCGACTTTTCGGGTAAGACACTTATTGCCAAAGATGACTGCAGATGATAACCCTAAGATGTTTCTGACCACGTTTAGGAGAACAGCGTAAAAAGAGAGTTGGCCTAAAGAACAGTGGGCTGGGCTAGTGGCCCCCCTATTATCTGAAAAAGCCCAAAAGGCATATTTTAATTTGTAGCTTGCAGACGCAAAAAACTATGAACTATGAAACTATGAAATGAGGTGAGGAGCTGTGAGGAGTCACAGTGAGGAGCTGAGCAGTCACACTTGCTGGACAACAAACTGTATGCCAACATGCCAGGGGCATCCTTGCTCATAGCTATACTACTGACTTTAGAGGAGCAAAGAAGGAGGAGGGCACGGAGGAGGGCATACGAGAGGATATAATAACGCATAGACCTCTTTGGCATGAGTGATTCTGAGGTGTATCGCATCCTCAGATTCACCCCTCATGCCATCCTGGAATTAACCACAACCCTGCAGTAGGACATCACCAGCCCAACACACCGCTCACATGCAGTGCAGCCACTGGTCAAGGTCATGGCAACACTCAATTTCCTTGCCAGTGGCTCTTTTCAGCGTACAAGTGGAGTGGTGGCTGGGATGTCACAATCCTCCATGAGCAGATGTGTGCACCAGGTTATCCCTGCAATCCTCAGACGCATGGCCAACCAAATCATCAAACCAACCACTGAGGACCTGCGACTGAAGGCAATGACAGATTTCTACAGAATTGCCAGATTCCCACGCACCATGGGGGCCATTGATTGCACACATGTGGCACTTCAGCCCCCCCCCCCGTGAGACAGAGCACATATACCGCAATCGGAAGCATTGGCATTCCATCAACGTACAGGTGATAGTCGATGCCCAAGGCCTCATATGGCACGTCCGTGCCAAACACCCCGGATCCAGCCATGACAGCTACATATACAATCAGAGCCCCATCCCAATGGAATTCGAACAGAACGTTTATGGGGACACCTGGCTGGTTGGTGAGTGACATGGGTGGCAGGCATTACTGTCCCCCCCATGATGCACACATCACAAGGGGCACATGCATGACTAACATCTTCCTGTCTTTTCCCTTCCAGGTGACTCTGCATATCCACTGGGACCCCATCTCATGACTCCTATCCGGAACCCCCAAACCCCAGGAGAGGAAAGATACAATGAAGCCCACGCTCAAACATGTGCAGTGGTGGAACGCACCTTTGGCCTCCTGAAGTCACGTTTCCAATGCCTGGATAAGTCTGGGGGGACCCTGTTGTATTCCCCAAACTTTGTGTGCCAGATCATCGGTGCATGTTGCATGCTGCACAACTTCGCAGTGAGAAAGGGCCTGCAGATTGACATACGTGATGACCTGACCCCTGAACCAGACAATCCCCCCCTAACCGAGGATACCCTGTCTTCTGAGGGAAGAGCAGCCAGGAGACAGCTCACATTAGGCATCTTTGCACATTAAACACACATATTAATCATGGCACAATGAGAATGCATGCATGCACACCACTGTGGTCCCTAGCACAGACACATCACATCCTCATCAAATTGGATTAGCACAAGCCCACCATGCAGGACCTGTGAGCAGCAACGCCACGCCACGGCTCCAATTATGTCACTGTACATTCATAAACCATTCACACGGACCTGGGGATCACTTCTCCCTGGTCCTGGGGAACCCTTCTCCACCACAAATGAGGGTGACACCCCTTTTCCGGCAGGAATGTCACCCCCACATTCAAAAATCATTCACAACACAAAAAAAAAAAAATCGTCCAGCAAAAAAAAAAATATTCCCAGACAAAAAAAAAAGTCCAGCACCAAAAAAAAAAGAGGGGGAAACCAAATTAATGCCGCTGGCGTGACCCACGCCTGGGGCACCCACGGCCACGGCCCCGGCTCCTCAGGGGAGACTCATGGGGGGTAATCCGGGGAAGGAGGAGCAGCCCCTGGTCTCTGCCCACCTGGCGGCCTGCCCTCCAAGGCCACGGCAATTCTGTTCAGGCCAGCATTTAGTGTTGCAGTATTGGCCTGGATAGCCTGGGTGAGGGCCCTCACATCCTGCCCAATGTCTGCTGTGGTAGTCTGCAGTTCGTTTATGCAGTTTGTAAGAGCCCGGGAGTGGCAGTCCAGGTCCACAAGTGTATCCTTTTTCGAGGACAGGCTCTCCTCCATCTGCACCAAAGTCTGGCTGACCTGTCCCAGATGGTGGGTCTGAAGGGCCTGGTCCCTTCTGAGATTGGAGGGCAGAACCTCGGCCACCCCCCTGGTCTTCTGGGACGACTTCCTCCTGAGTGGGTGGGGCTACCCCTTATGGAGGGCTGGCTGCTGCCAGCCAGAGGGGAAGACTCCTCCAAAAATAACAATCCACTGGCTGACATGACCTCCGCCTCCAACTCAAACTCCTCCTCCTCAAACTCCTTCTCCTCAAACTCCTCCGAGGACTCCGGCCTTGTCTGGGGGTCCTTATCAGGCTGGTTTCCCGGGGATGGTGCGGTCAGGCCAGATGGCCCAGCACCCTCCTGCACATCTGTGGATGACACAAAACATTCACAGGTTGGAGGATCCACACACTTGCCACATATTCCCTTCCCCCCACACATGCTACACACCAGATTGGAAAAAAAACCTTACCTGTCATCACGGGCTCCTGACTGGAGTCATAGCCAGGCAGGCCCTCCACTTGTTGCCTATTAAAGGTCTGGGCCACCACACGCTCCTCCACTGTCAGCCTAACAGGGCATGGTGGGCCCCCTCCTGTGCCCCTGGCATGGGCTGTCATTTTGGCCAGCTTCTTTCGGACCAAACGCCGGAGATCATTGATCTTCTTGACAATCCCCTCGCGTGTCCGGGTCTCCCCACCCCCCAATGAATTTACCTGGTCAGTAATGTTCTGCAAAATCTCCTTCTTCCTGGCCGGGGTGGTGTTGGCACTCTCTGGGCTGTGCAGGAAACGCCCATATTGGGTAAGGGCCCGGGCAATAATTTGTTTCTCCCCCAAAGTAAAATTGCTCTTGCGCTTCCTCTCAGTCATACTCATACAACAACTCTCTCCCAAACAATCACCAAAAATCACTCACAAAAACAAGCAGGAAAAATCAAGCAACAAAACAAACAAACCAAAATCTATCAACCAAAAAGTCTCACAACCAGTCACCAAAAAACACTATCAAATATATTCTACAAAACACTAGATCAAACAGTCAACAAATATCACAAAGACAAGTCACAACGCAATAAACGCAAACACACCACAGAACAAAAGCACCTTGCTGTATAGGAAGGGATACAAAGGGATGTACTTTTGCAAAGGAAGGGTGTTTGTGTCTGTCTATTTAAGCTCTCTGCGTAGTTCACTAAGTTGCCCGGGTCCACTTCCAATTTCACTGATTGCACCGTTCCCGAGTTGTGAGCATGCACAGAGAGGTGCTGACCATGGTCTGCTTCATGTGCGCATGCGCGATGCGGCCGGCCCTTCATTTGCATGGGGTCACGGCTCATTTCAATGAAACACGCCCACGTCCTTCCCAATTTGAATTACTCCGCCTTACGCCTTGGAATTTACGTTACACCGGCGCAAATTTCTGCGCAAATACTATGAGGATACGGTGATTGCGCCTCTACATTGCGCCGGTCTAACGTAAAGGAGGTGCGCTACGCCGGTCAAAATATGTGCCAATGTACGTGAATCTGGCCCAAAATATTTAGGAAAGCCTAACCTTTTGCAAAATTAAAGCAATTATAAGTAAAGTATAGTAAAGAAAAATACAATAATATGGTAAAAATATTACTTTTACAAAATTTAAATTAGTCACAGGATAAGAGGGGGAGGATGAAAATTTTGTTTCAGTACAGACTGGTAATGGAGATAAAATTCATTGTAAAGATAATTAATTCCAATAATAATGGATAGAATAATTTTTTTAATGAAAATATTTGTTTTTGTATATCCAGGTACCTGACAGATTGACTGACAAATTGATTAATTGATTTTTTGTTTAAGCTAATGAAAGAAATTCTGAACTACTCATTATTAGAGCATTTTGTCATCAAACTTCTGAATATTGTTTTGTTATGTTTATAAAGAATTCAAAAGGGAAAGAGTAACCTGATACTACTACAAAGTATTAGGAGATTTTGCAATCTATGTCGATTGATTATATTAGATTTTTCACCTGCTAAGGGAGGATACAAGTATGTTTTTTCCTTTAGTTAATTTTTTTTGATAAAATGAATTGAGGTAATTTTAGAAAAATGAATATATTTTTAATGAAAGCTAAGTTGTGAACTTTGTTATATTCCATTGAGTTGAGTTCAAACCATGGAATCAGATAATGATTTTTTTTCATTTTTATAGGACAGGTGATGAAGGACATGTATGCAATTTTAGTATATGATAACGTTTTTGTTTCTTATCATCTTTAGTACCCAGATATAATAGAACGATACAATAGTATTTTTAAAAGTCTAAATAGGGTAAGATGATTCAAGAAAAGGTGAAGAATGTCTGTTCCTCTGTGTCTTTTGAGATTAGCATGCATAGTTATTTGCAATCTGTTTCATAGGACAAAGTACAGGTATAGGAATTTCAGAAGTTTGTTCACAAAACATGGCTAGGCCCTAAATTTAAATGGATATTATGTTTTGAAAAAGATTTCTACTTCTTATGAGTATGTTTCATAATTTATTCCAGTAGCTAAAGTTATGGTTATGATTTGAGAAGGTGTGGACGGATTGGATGGAAAAGGTGTCGAGAGAAGTGGTGGTGTGATACAGAGGACGTGAAGAGGGCTGGGTGAGGAGAGCAGGTGGCACGATAGGCAGTAGGTTTGTAAGTGATATTAATCAATGGAGAGGTTTGGAAGTCATCCCACTGTTTTTTCCTGTCCCTTTTTTTTCCCTTCTTTTTGTTGTTGTTTATTTGTTTGCTCATTGTTCTTTGTGTTTGTATACTTTTGTAATATAAGATGTACATGATTTCATGTTGGAGTACTAATGTGACAGAACTATAATGTCTGGAAATGTGTACTGTCATATGTCTTCTTATAATGCTGATGTTATGTACAATAAAATTTACCTTTTAAAAAAAAAAAAAGTTATGGTTATGAATTATAGATCTGAAGGTACCAGGGATACCTGCCAACTGAAATATCATTTGGAATTTCAAATTGGGAAGGTTTTTTTTTTTTTCATGACCATGAAACAAGCACAGCTAAACTTCTATGTGTTACTACTTCTATTTTTTTTTTCAAAATTATTTTTTGATTATGTGATCAAGATCATAATTTTTGGATGAACTTCAATATTTATTCATATGGACTTACATCAAAAGTGACATATTGATCGGTCGAACATTATGTAAGGGGGAGTTAGAATGTAATTCTAATATAGGATTTTTTTTTTTAAATATGGAAAAATAGTTGTTCTATTTTGGTTTCTAAATCTTTTATAATAATACACATTGATACACATAGAATTATTATTTCACATAGAATAATTATTTTTTTATTCATTTTTATAGAACACATAACTTGGGAAAGTTGGATGGATAGTTTGTTATTACAAGAATGTACAACAAAGTATTCATTTGAAGTATTAAAATATTTAGAGCACATACAGGTTTTTATGGAAGATTTAAAGGCCCAGATTCACGTACATCGGCGCATTATCGGTCCGGCGTAGCGCACCGCCATTACGTTAGACTTGCGCCATCTAGCCGCGTAATCCCCCGATTCACGTAGCTTTTGCGCAGGAAATTGCGCAAGCGTAAGATTTTTTCCAGAGGCGTAAGGAGGAGTAATACAAATTGGGAGGGACGTGGGCGTGTTACATTGAAATGAGCCGTGACCCCATGCAAATGAAGGGCCGGCCGGCTCGCGCATGCGCGCTTGAAGGAGACCATGGTCAGCTCCGATGTGCGCATGCTCACAACTCGGGAGCGGCGCAATCAGTGAAATTGGAAATGGACTAGGGCAACTTTATGAACTACGCAGACAGCATAAATAGACAGACACAAATGCACTTCCTTTGCAAAAATACATCCCTTTGTATCCCTCCCTCTACAGCAAGGTGCTTTTGTTTGTTTGTGACGTGTCTTTGAGATATTTGAGGACTGTTTTGCAGAGTGATTTTTGTCTTTTATGTGTTTTCTTTGTTGTTATTTTGTTTAAATTATATTTTTGCTGGGCATTTTTTATTTTTGCTCGTCATTTATTTAATTTTTTTGGTTCTGTTTGTGTATGATTTTGGAATGTGGGGGTGATATTCCTGCGGGAAAAGGGGTGTCACCCTCATTTGTGGTGGAGAAGTGATCCCCAGGTCTGTGTGAATGGTGTATGAATGTACAGTGACATAATTGGAGCCGTGGCATGGCGTTGCAGCTCACAAGTCCTGCATGGTGGACTGGTGCCAATCCAATGTGATGAGGATGTGGGGTGTGTGTGCTAGGGACCACAGTGGTGTGCATGCATGCATTCTCATTGTGCCATGATTAATGTGTGTGTTTAACGTGCAAAGATGCATAATGTGAGCTGGCATGAGATGGGGTCATAAGATGGGGTACCAGTGCATATGCAGAGTCACCTTGAAGGGAAAAGACAGGAGGATGTTAGTCATGCATGTGCCACTTGTGAGGTGTGCATCACGGGAGGGGATAGTCATGCCTGACTCCCATGTCACTCACCAACCAGCCAGCTGTCCCCATACATGTTCTGTTCGAAATCTGTGGGGATGGGGCTCTGATTGTATATGTAGCTGTCATGGGTGTCATGGGTGGTGCCATGTGTTGGGCTGGTGATGTCCTCCTGCAAGGTTGTGGTAATTCCATGATGGCATGAGGGGTGAATCTGAAGATGCGAGACACCTCAGAATCACTCATGCCAAAGATGTCTATGCGTGTGTGATATATCAAGTGAAGAGTGAGGGGCTTGTATCAGATAAGAATATTGTATTAGATTAATTTAAATTGTAAATTTTATATAAGCAAATAAAAAAAAAAAAAAAAACATCTCCCGTGCCCTCCTTAGTGCCATCCTCCGTGCCCTCCTCCTTCTTTGTTCATCTAAAGTCAGTAGTATAGCTATGCGCGACGATGCCCCTGGCATGTTGGCATACAGATTGTTGGGCAACACGTGTGACTGCTGAACTCCTCACTAACAGTGTTGCTTTATCTGACAAGTAGACTTTTTTTCATTTTTTAGACCAGCTTTTAGGTGCTCTAACTTTAGACAGGACATTTTGCTGTTGCGCACATCGCATAGCCTGCGCAGCAACTGCGTTTTTTTGTGGATCCCCGTAAGTCCCTCATTAGCATATTTGACTAGCAAATCAATGGTGTGTCTAGCGCATTTTTGCGCGGACGGATGCGTCTGTCTAACGAAATTACGCCGGACAAAAAAAAGTAGATTTCTGGCGTAATTCGTTTTCTGAATCGCGCACATCTAAACGCACGCGCACATTTAGACTTACGCACGCGCAACACCAGTTGCGCAGGCGTAATCGCTCTGTGAATCTGGGCCAAAGTGTCTAAAACAGAATTATTGTTGAATTAAATAATATGGAATATTGAGAAAAATAAAGAATAGAGTTGCTTGCTGGTCATGGATAGATAAATAAATTAAATAGATAGATAAATAAATTAAATGGATAAATAAATAAATTAAATGGATAGATAGATAAATTACATAGATTAAAAAGATAGAAAAATAAATATTACAATCAAATAATGGAAAAGTTATGTTTTTATGTATCCACAGACAAGTAGATCACGTATTATGTTTGTTCAGTGCCAAGGATAATGTATAAAAAAACTTATACTGTAGAAATTATTTGGTTATTTAAATGTCAAAAGAAATGCAAGAAATTGTATTTATTAATTAATAATTTAATATTATACAGTAATATAATTTAATACATCAACAATATTTATTTCTTCTTTATGATAAAATAGTTATATGCTATGGTTAAAGTTATAAGAAGTAACATTTATGGAGGTAAAGGAAGAAATTTTTTAATAATACATAATTTAGATGGAGAATAAATTAAAATGAATTAATAATATAATAATTTATAGTTTCTTAATGGAATGAAATGGTTAAATATTTCACAGGAATATCTCAGAATTTTGGAATAAGTTTATGTACGATATCTGAAATGCTAAATTGTTTTGTTTGTATTGGAATCAGAAACATTTATTATTTAAGATGAATGCACTTATTTTGTTTGTTAATTACAGTGCATTAAGAGGGAATTGTTAGATTTTGAATTTATTACAATTTTTTTTTTTTAAATGTGTTTTTATTAAAGAAGTTGCATACAGAGTACAAACAGAGCATATATAAAAGTTTTTCAGAGATGTCATACAGAGAAACAGTAGGAGATGAGAGCCATCACAAAACGTAACGAGTGCACAAATCAAGTATAGGAGTGGAGAAGCTCTCAGTCCAGGAATTAAAGAAATACAATAACTCTGTATGACATGGGGGGTAGGGGAGGGGCCGAGGAAGGCCGACTGTGAAAAAGGAAAGATAAGGGAGAATAGTGTGACAACAACTAAAAATAACAAGAGAGGGAGGGGGGGGGGAGAATATGTTAGCACCTTGAGGGATCATGGTAAAGAAAAGACATGTTTTCAAAGTTCACCATCTCCGTGGGGGTGAGTGCAAACAACATGTAGGGTTTCCATAGGCGATAGAAACGCATTCTGCTCCGTTCATGAGTTAGGTCCGTGGTGAGCTTGTCCTTGTAGAGTAATTTCAACATTTCCTGTTGGACTTGGAAAATAGTCGGGCTAACATTGGATACCCAGTT
This sequence comes from Rana kukunoris, assembly GCA_029574335.1. Lineage (NCBI taxonomy): Eukaryota > Metazoa > Chordata > Amphibia > Anura > Ranidae > Rana > Rana kukunoris. Next base: position 46,083 of record JAJQKJ010000254.1, read on the forward strand.
CTGTAGGATGGCTCTCCTGGCGAGCAGTAGGCAGATCAGGGTCCAGTCTTTGCCAAGGTGTGTAGATAGGGGCGACCAGGGGAGCAGTTGGGTGTCCCAATGGCCGAAGATGAGCAGTAGAGGATCCTTGGGTAACTGCAACAAAGTAACCTAGAAGACATATTGGATGACTTGGTTCCAAAAGGCGGCGATGTATGAACAAGACCAAAAACGGTGAGCTAAACTTGGTTTGGGATGGTGGCAAAGGGGGCATTCTGGGGTGGCATGGGCTCTGCTGAAGGGAATGTGGGCCTGATGAACAATTTTGATCTGTGTCTCTCTCCAGATCTCGTTGGGGGTGAGTCTGTGGACAGTGTTGAGACCATTCAGAAGTTTCTCCACCAGTTTAGGGTTGGGGAAGTCCTTTGACCAGTTGGCGGCAGAAGAAGACTGAAGAGGGGGGGTGGTTTGCAGAAGAAGAGGGAGATATATATCCGAGATCTTGTATGAACCCTGGGCGAGAAGAGTGTCTATAAACAAACTTTTAAACCGTTTGCAATCATCCCTGCAGGTGTTTTTCAAGAAACTGATGCACTGCCCGTATTGGAATATGTGGGACGGAGGGAGTGAGAACTTGTCTGCCAGGGCTCTAAAACTGATGGGGCGACCCAACTGTGAGTCACATAAAGAAAAAAAGTCCTCAAGTCCCCTAGCTTGCCAGATGAGGTACGGCTGGTTTTCCAGCCCGGGGAGGAAACTTGGGTTACCCCGTATTGGGGTGTAGCGGGAAATAAAGGGAGGGAGATTGAGGGCCTTCCTGACTTCTCTCCAGGCGATAACAGTGTCTCGAAGAAGGAGATTATGTTGGAGGGGGGATAGATTTTCACTGGCAATCGAGAAGGGCAGTTAGGGAGAAGGGGCGGACCATTGCAGATTCCAAGGGGAAGTTAGAGTAGCGGGAGGACTGAGTCACCCAGTCCAGGCTCGTTCTCAACAAACAGGCCAGGTTGTACATTCTGATATTAGGCAAGGCGATGCCCCCCTCGCGCCTGGGAAGATGGAGCTTGACAAACGCAATGCGCGCCCGCCTGCCTCGCCAAAGAAATTTGCATATGGCCGAGTTCAGGGCCTTGACGTCTTTATGGCGTAGAAGCAAGGGAATGGTCTGTAGAGGGTAAAGCAGGCGTGCAAAGCTGACCATCTTTACTAGGTGGCATCTACCCAGTAGCGAGAGGGGCAGGTCCATCCAGTTGTCCAATTCTTGAGAAATTTTTGTAAACAGGGGGGATAGTTGAGATGGTATAGGGATGAGGGCAGTTTGCCTATTTTAATTCCCAGGTACGTAATGTGAGATTTTGCAACAGTGAATAGGGATTTTTGAGACCAGGAGGGGACAGAGAGGGATCCTATGGGGAGAATTTTGCTTTTGCTGTAGTTGATACGAAGTCCCGAGCACAGTCTGAATACGTCAAAAGTGTCTTTTATAGTAGACATGTCCTGGGAGGGATTGGATGTAAAAATAAGGACATTGTCAGCAAAGAGGGAGGTACGTAGGTCCTGGTCCCCTGTCCTGATACCATGAAGAGGGGCTAGCTGGGTCAGATAGCGGGATAGGAGCTGGGATAAAGGGCAGCCCTGTCTCGTGCCTTTGAGTAGACGGAGTTCATCTGAAAGGAGGCCCGCAGCCACCAATTTTGCGGCCGGGGCTGTGTACATGGACTTGATGAGGTGGACAAAGGGCCTAGGAAGCCCATTTTAGACATGACCATGGAGAGCCATTTGAAGCTGACATTATCGAAGGCTTTCTCCGCATCTAATGTAATGATGGCATGGTCCCCTTTCGGGTCACATTTTGCGTGTTCCAGGGCCAACATTACCTTCCTAATATTCATGGTAGCCGTCCTACCTTTCACAAAACCTGATTGGGAGGGGTGAATCAAGGAGGGTATGATGATGGATAATCTGGTGGCATCACTCTTGGAGAGGATTTTGACATCGAGGTTCAAGAGTGAAATTGGCCTGTATGACCCGGGTTCTAATGGATCTTTCCCTTTATTCCCCAAAAGCTTAATAATAGCCTGTTTACCTGTGGGTAGGTAGGGGCCACCCGACCAGATGTGCTGGTAGACGCCCTGAAGGGTGGGGGTGACAGTTGCACTGAAGGATTTGTAGAATTCCCCCGTGAAACCGTCAGGGCCCGGAGCCTTAGAGGGGGCAAGGTTCTTAATGACATTTAGCACCTCCAGCATGTAGATGGGGGCATTGAGGGCTATGAGTTGGATTGGAGAGACCTGATCCAGGAAATTGAGGGCAGTCGGCTTGTCTATAGGGTCAGGGGCATAGAGGGAGGAGTAGAAAAGGTGCATAGTAGCATTAATGCCTTTCGGGTCGTTGAGCACAGAACCTGACGCATCCCTCAGAGATGTGATATGTGTTGGGCGGATAGGACCTTTGCTTAGTCTGGAGAGAAGTCTACCGGCCTTGTTGCCGAATTTATGTAAGGAGGCATCTAGACGTGCCTTTTGGGTCTGCTCAAGGGTCGCTGCCCAGGTGTCAAAGGACTGTTTGGCCGTAAACCAGGTCGTCCGGTTGGAAGGGGAGTCATCTGTGTAGAGGGAACGTTGTGCCTGATGCAGTAGAGCGCTGGCTTTTTTGTAGTGACAGAGGGTATGTCATTTAAAGGATGCAGCGTAAGCTATGATACAGCCTCTGAGGAAGGATTTACCAGCTTCCCAGAAAAGGTTAGGATTCTCTATGTGTGACGCGTTGTTTGAAGCGTACTCCGACCAAGCTTTTTCCAAATGTTGTTTGAAGTCGGAGTTGTTGTGGAGGTAGGAGGGAAGACGCCATATCCTGGGGTTAGAATGGAATTCAGGGTCGTCCAACTTTAGGGATACAGGGGCGTGATCTGAGATCACAATGTCGTGGATGTCCGCTTCAGAGATCAATGGGAGGAGGGAGTCAGAACAGAATAAATAGTCCAGTCTCGTAAATACATTATGGGGGTTGGAGTAAAAATTGAATTCCCTGTCTGCAGGGTGTCGTAGACGCCATATGTCGTGAAGGAGTAAGGAGTCCATTGTTGATGCCAATAATGTCTGGGTGGGGGGCACTGAGGGGGGGGGGGCGTGTATTCCTAGCGGAGGATCTGTCATCGGTCAGGTGCATGGTGGAGTTGAAATCCCCGCGTATCAAGTGGGGGAGAGCCGGGTCAGGAAGAACCCAAGTCGTGAGGTCCCCCAAAAAATTTGCTAGTGGGATTGTTGGGTGCATAAATGTTAGTAATGATAATGGCCCTAGTCCCCAGTTTGATACGGGCAGATACAAAGCAGCCCTCAGAATCTGAGTCCCTGGAGAGGATCGTGCAAGGGAGGATTTTGTTGATGAGGATCACTACACCCGCTTTGCGACCACATGAGTCGGACCCGAGGACTGTGCCCACCCAGAGTTTTCTCAGACGTGGAAAGTCAGGTGTGGCTAAGTGGGTTTCCTGGAGGAGGGCAATGTCAGTTTTAAGTCGTTTGAGGTGGCGTAAAATTGTCATTCTCTTGTTGGGGGAGCCAAGCCCCTTTACAATCCAAGAGACTATTTTCATGTTGGGTGAACTATTAGGGGGATGTGGGCGGGAAATGGAGATTCAGAGTGTGGAGGCGTACGGTGCTGCATGGGCAAGGAACAAGGAGAGAGAGCGGAGCGACTGTTATCTAGGAGAGAACTCGGAGAGGTGGACGATGCGTCTAAGGCAGGCTGAAAGTACAAAGGCAGGGGTGGGGGGAGAGGGGGAGGGGAATGCGAGTGAACATAGCAAAAAACAAAAACAGGGAACTTTTCCGCATGGAGTCACTGATTAGGCCAACTCCCAACACAGGACTCACTATGCTGCATCGTACCCGTGATATTAGACAGGGGAAGAGGCAGCAGGAGTAGAGTGTGGGGGAAGTAAAGCCCAGCAGGGAGCCCACTGGGAGAAATGGAAAGAAAACCACATACAAATCAAATGTAAAAGATACACAGTATAATATATCACACATGCAGACTACTGTAGGCAATAACTATCAAAAACCTAGGAAAAACTGTAAGCCTACCGGGAGCCCTTACAGGCGAGGGAGGGGTAGAGGCCTGACTTGGAGAGGCGTGTGTCCTGGGGGAATTAGGGAGCATCGAGGGTGATGCGTAGTTATAGCAAAGGAGTGGAGCAATCCAGAGTAGATCAGGAAGAGGAGACATGTTGCTGGTCTGGTCCAGATGCTCTGAAGCATTATAGAGAGTCCTTACGTGGGCTTCCGTGTTCCAGGGCCCGATAGGTGGGTGCTGATCTGGGTGATGGGTTGGGGTGTGAGCCCGAACGTTGCGACCTCAGGAAGGCCTCCGCAGCCAAAGGGTCGTGGAAAGATAGTTATTCCCTGTTGGGTGCTTTGAGCTGGAGGACTGCTGGAAATGCCAGAGTGAATTTAACCTGCAGGCAGTGGAGCTCTGAGCAGATCTGCTGGAACGCTTTTCTCCTCTTGGAGACTTCAACAGAATAGTCCACAAGGACCAGGATGTTGATGCTGTCTACCTGAAGGGACCTGGACTGTCCAAACTTCTGCAGGATGAGGGCCTTCTCTGAATAGTTGAGGTACTTTGCAATCACAGGGCGAGGTGATTTGCGGTCAGAGTTTAAAAGACCCATACAGTGGGCGCGTTCGACAGTGCAGGGGCCTGGGAGGCCCAAAGCTTCAGGGATGCGGTGGGCGCATAAGTCAGAGAGCGCCGAGGGTTGTAGCGAGGGTTGTAGCGATTCAGGGATGCCCACGAAACGCAGGTTGCTCCTCCTGGATCTGTTCTCCAAATCGTCTAGCTTATCGAGTATGTATTTATTTGTCTTGTCCTGAGCCAGTTCCGTGGATTGGGCCTGGTAGAGTTCTTCTTCTATGTTGGCAATATGTTGCTCGGCTTCGTTTAGCCTGGATGTGTGCTCTCCCAGTTGGGCCTGGAGCTTCTGCATGCCTGAGTTGATAGCCTTCTCAACTGAGGAGGCTATCATGGGAGACAACAGGGCGGCCACTGTCTGAGCTATGAGCTCTATATTCTGTAAATCCCCAGTTTGTGGAGGAGATGGGGAGGGCAGGACAGCCTGAGAGGAGGGTGGAGGGGCTGGTGCAGCGTTCACCTCCATCGGAGGATTCGTTTCCGCAGTCGAATCTGTGTAGGCCGAAGCTGGGGCCTCGATTTGCGGCTGCCCTGTCCGTTTTTTTCAAGGTATTTGACCATCCCCGCGTTAGGAGGGGTGCCGGATGGTGCTGGCGTTGGGTAGAAGTGGGTCAGCCGGCTTTATATGCCGTTTTCTGGAGCCTGGTGCGGGAGCTGAAGAAGGAGTCAGCTACTCCATACTTATTTATGTGATAAAAGTTTTTGAATCATTGGTTTAAACATGGTAGCTTTGAGGACAGACAAGGTCAGTTACAGGACACTACATCTGTGTAGACTACATCTATTCCTGTTATATACCTCAGCCGAAAGTGGAAGGTCCATGAGGAGAATTATGCCACCATTGAGAAAGAGTGTTTGGCGGTGAAATGGGCTTTGGATTCTCTCCGGTACTACCTCGTGGGTAGACAGTTTGAACTGGTGACGGATCATGCCCCATTGAAGTGGATGGCACAGAGCAAAGAGACCAATAGGAGAATAAATAGGTGGTTCCTGGCCCTCCAGGAATTTAGTTTTGTGGTAACTAGGGTTGTCCCGATACCAATACTAGTATCGGTATCGGGACCGATGCCGAGTATTTGCGCGAGTACTTGTACTCGCGCAAATACTCCCAATTCTTAAATAGAATACTTTTTTTTTATTTTTTAAACGAGCGGTGAAGCGGTGCATAGATGCAGCGGAGATGAGAAGGGGTGAAAGAGCGGCAGCGGACTGTGTACTTTATTGTCATTCCTCCCCCGTGCTGTCCGCTCTCTCCCTGTGATGTCCGCTCTCCCCCCCCCGTGATGTCCGCTCTCCCCCTGTGATGTCCGCTCTCTCCCCCGTGCTGTCCACTCTCTCCCCCCATGATGTCCGCTCTCCCCCGTGCTGTCCATGCCGCTCTCCCCCCCGTGCTGTACATGCCGCTCTCCCCCCAGTGATGTCCTCTTTCCCCCGTGCTGTCCATGCCGCTCTCCCCCCGTGATGTCTGCTCTCTCCCCCGTGCTGTCCACTCTCTCCCCCCGTGATGTCCGCTCTCCCCGTGCTGTCCATGCCGCTCTCCCCCCGTGCTGTACATGCCGCTCTCCCCCCAGTGATGTCCTCTTTCCCCCGTGCTGTACATGCCGCTCTCCCCCGTGATGTCCGCACTCCCCCGTGCTGTCCATGCCGCTCTCCCACCGTGCTGTCAATGCCGCTCTCCCCCTGTGCTGTCCATGCCGCTCTCCCCCCGTGCTGTCCATGCCACTCTCCCCCCTCAATCTGTCAGGGGGAGAGCAGAGGTAGGAGCCGCTAAACCTGGCTTCTACCTTTTCCGAATGAATGGAGTCAGTGATCACTAATTCCATCCATTCATATAACTGAGCATCGTAACCTGTGATTACGATGCTTCAGTTTATGAATGGAGAGGAGCCTCTCCATTCATTCAGCTGAGACTGCAGAGAAAGGGACTGGGGAATCTGCTTCCCTAGTCCCTTTCTCTGTCTTCTCTGTCTTAAAGGGGAGATGTCAGGGGTCTGTTAACCACTTCCCAACGGCCGTACGACTTTGTACGCCCGAAGGGATGTTCTGAATCTCTAAAAGGCCGTGTTTTTACGGCCTGCGCTCCGTCTGGCCACTGGGGGGTGCGCGAGCGCCGCCGTCGGTGACGCGCGCGCCCGGCGGCGGCGCGCGCATGCCTGCAGCATCGCTGACATGCCGATGCGCGTGCCTGGCGGCCGTGATGTCCGCCAGGCACTCGGGATCGGCGGCTGCAGGGACAAGACGTGGATCTGTGTCTCTTGTACATAGGGACACAGCATCGGTCACCTCCCCCAGTCACCCCCCCTCCCCCCACAGTTAGAACACAATTTAGGGTACACATTTACCCCTTCCTCACCCCCTAGTGTTAACCCCTTCAATGCCAGTCACATTTATACAGTAATTAGTGCATATTTATAGCACTGATCGCTGTATAAATGTGAATGGCGCCAAAAATGTGTCAAAAGTGTCCGATGTCTCCGCCATAATGTCGCAGTCAAAAATAATAATAATTCTGTCCCCTATTTTGAAGGCACAATAACTTTTTTTTTTACCAAAAATATGTAGAAGAATACGTATCGCCTAGACTGAGAAAAAATATGTTTTTTAAAAAAAATGGGGCATTTTATTACAGCAACAAGGAAGAAATATATTTTTTTTTTCAAAATTGTCGCTCTATTTTTGTTTATAGCGGAAAAAATAAAAACCGCAGAGGCAATCAAATACCACCAAAAGAAAGCTCTATTTGTGGGGAAAAAAGGACGCTAATTTTGTTTGGGAGCCACGTCGCACGACCGCGCAATTGTCAGTTAAATTGATGCAGTGCCACAAGCTGAAATTTCACCTGGTCAGGAAGGGGTATATGTGCCCAGTAAGGAAGTGGTTAAGAGACCCCTGACATCTCTCTAAAGACCCCCAACAGGGCTGTTTAAAAAAAAAATGCAATAAATGTTTTTTAAAAATAAATAAAATAAAATGTTAATAATAATAATAATAATAATAATAGTAATAAAAAAGACACACTGACATCCACCCTGCCCCCCTAAAAAAAATAAAAAAAAATACTGCTGCCTGTCACATGACATAAAAAAAAAAAAAAAAAGTATCGGTATTCGGTATCGGCGACTACTTGAAAAAAGTATCGGTACTTGTACTCGGTCTCAAAAAAGTGGTATCGGGACAACCCTAGTGGTAACGCATCGCCCCGGTGTTAAAATTGGAAATGCAGATGGGTTGTCCCGAGTGCATGCGTGCCTGGCAACCTGTGTCCCAACCATAGGGTTGAAACAAGAGGGGGGGTATGTGACAGGAAGTCAGGTAAATCTGTGGGTGTTGTCACAGACGGGAGATACATTTCTGCCTTGTTTAGACAATACACAAATTACTACCAATTACTACCAGGTGTCGGCTGTAGAAATAGCCAGAAAGGTTTTAACAACATGCTGGTTTAATATCCAACAGGGCCTTAGACAGTTATGAGATTGACCCCCTCCCCATCTAATGGGCAAAACAAGATATCCACATTTATGATATCAAAATTAAGGAATTAATTAATTAATTAATTAATTAATGCTTACCTTCATGGAAATTGCAATCTGCGTGTTCGGTTTCCAAACCTCCCACCTGGCCCTTCTTGTTATTTATAACAGGGTGTCCAGTGTGCCCCTGTGCCTTTAAGGAGGGTGGGCTTCTTCCAGGCTCACCTGCCCTCTGCCTATCCATTATAATGCATGCACTACTACTATAGAGGCACTCAAAAATGTATAGAGTTAGGACCACGATTAATAAGGGGATGCCCTGTCGTGGCCTCTGCAGCTTACGCATGTATATGCAAATGTGTGCTAACTAAACCCCGTATTTTGCCCACACACAATCATTTTAAATGACGTTTTTTAAAACGTCGTTTTGTTTCATCACAAAAAACGACCGTGTGTACGCGGCATTAGACAGGTTAATGTGGTTGGTAGCAGGCTGGCTGGTGAGCTGAGAATTTTGTTTGGTTTTGTTTTACATGTATTGCCCTTCCATGTGTTCCTTGCTGAGAAGGCAGGTATACAGTATGTGGGGGAAGTGGCCATTATTTGTACTGTTATTTATAGAGATTTTTAATTTGGTTTATTTATAAAACCTGGGACACAGAAATATATCAGTTTTAGCACACTTAACATTTTTAAAACAAAAATAATGAAATACTAGGAGTTACAGCCATCTTTCTGCTTTTATGGTAAGTGAGCACGTGGTCTACAAGGTGTATGCCACTCATGTTGTAAACCTTGCATAATGTTGTACATCATCACTCTTCAGAGTCATGAGTTGTATGTAGTGTAGTAAAGCAACATTTTGGTAGGTGCTCAGGTATCGAGGCACTTGGCTTAAAGGGTCACTAAAGGAAAAAAAATTAAGCTAAATAGCTTCCTTTACCTTAATGCAGTCCTGGTTTCATGTCCTCATTGTTTGTTTTTGCTTTGAAGTAGCTGTAATACTTCTCTGATCTCCACACTTCCTGCTGGTCTGGCTCCTTATGAAAAAGCGTATGCTAGCTTTTCACTGTGGTCCGTGATCAAAGAGGTGTGATTACTATGTGTCTAAAACTCCTCAGAACCAATCAGATTCATTTTAAAAACAAACATTGCCCTGTATTTGTTTGTTTTTGTTCTGTGTGTCTCTTTACTTCACAGAAACATGAAACCATTTTTTTAAACAAAACTAAACTGCAGACACATTATATGATTGATTTTTATCTGTTTTTAATCATTTTTAAAAGGAATCAGTTAAGTATTATGGGCCATATTCAGAAACGCCATCCAAAAAAAACGTGAATTACGAGGGGTCATGATTCATTTACATGAATCATGCCCCCACTTTAGACATTTGAATTGCGTGGCCTTACGCCGCCACACATACGTTACGCCGCTGTAAATAATGGCGCAATTCTTTCTGAATAAAGAACTTGCGAAAATATTTACAGCGGCGTAATGTATCGGGGATACGTTACGCCAGCAGAAAGATCCACAGATCTTTCTGAATCTGGCCCTATGTCTCTATACCCTGTAAACTTTTATTTTAGCAAAAAACTATTTTCCTTTAGTGATCCTTTAAAGTGCACAGGTATTAAAGCACTTATCTTCCAGCTGATGCTGAAAATCACTGAAGAAGTGATCTCATTTGTCCTATGATTTACATTTGCTTCCAGGTCCCATGCTGAGTGGCTGGCCACATGCTCTGTACCTCTTTGGCTGCTGCTGTCTGCAGACTTCTGCAATACGGCAATGCTTATGCCACACCCAAACCTTGGGGTCAGTGACAATGTCATGTTGAATTACATTTATGCAGCCTGGCAACTCTGAGAAGAAATCTTTATTGCACTTAAGAAACTCTCTTATCTCCTGTTTTTGTTATACCAACATAGACTTGGGTATCTGAACCTTACTTATGTTTTCCTCTTTCTTCAGTGGTTGATCAACCAGGGCTAGGAGTGCTTTCCTCTCTTTCAAGACTTTTGCCTCGTACACACGACCGCTTTTCTCTGCGGGAAAAAAAATATGTTTTTCCCGACGGGATTCCTCTCAAGCCTGCCTTGCATACACACGTTCAGGCCAAATACCGCCAAAGCTTTGTAATTAAACGGCGCCACCCTTTGGGCTGCTTTTGCTGATCCTCGTGTTAGTAAAAGTTTGGTGAGAGACGATCTGTTCTTTTCAGTCTGTTACTGTAGGCCTCGTACACACGATAAAATCTGTCTGCTGGAAACGGTCTGCTAGACCGTCCCAGCAGACAGATTTGATCGTGTGTACGGCCGAGCCGACGGATTTGGCCACCCGACAGATTTCAAAGCATGCTTTGAAATCTATCGGGTGGGAATCCGTTCGCCCGACATGTCTGCTGGTTAGTACACTTACCAGCAGACATGTCGTCCCGCACCGCCGCCGAATGGATTCGGCGCATGCGCGGAAGTGTTTTACTTCCTGGTGCGGTGACGTGGCGGCGTCAACGTCACCGCCACGTCACCGACACGTCAGCACGCCGTCTGCTGGCGGGGATTTTGGTTTGCTCGTGTGTACACGCGAGCAAACCAAAATCCTATCAGACAGATTTGTTCAAATCGGTCGGTCCTCCCGACCGATTTGAACAAATAGATTGCCTCGTGTGTACGAGGCCTGACAGCGTGACGAATGAGCTATCTCCATTACAAACGCTAGTTTTACCCGAACGATCGCTCCCGTCTAATACTTGATTCTGAGCATGCACATTTTTTTCCCCCTCGGATAAAGTCTGCTGGGAATACAGGACGAGAAATAATAAAATATGTTCTCTTTTTTCCCCGCAGTTTTCCTGTCGGGAAAACTGCTATGGAGCATACACACATTAGCAGCAGGAGCACACTACGGCACACGTCTTCCTAGCAGTAGGGCGTGTATGCTTTGGCTCCAGGCAGGCAGGCAGGCAGGTCTCAGCTCTCAGCTCTCAGCTCTCTGTCCCAGCCCAGACCAGCCTCACAGCAACGCACCCAGGAGCAGCAACCCTCCTCTCCCCCTGACACTCTCACCTCCAAGGTAAGCTGTCATCTGGTCAGCCTGGTCTACCCCCTGGGACTGGATATGGCCGTCCTTCTCAGGATAGCCGTGGCTCTCCAAGTCCCGGGGAGTGAACGACCGGATGACCGGGACCCCCCCCCAGCATCCCACACTCCATCCCGCCGCCCTCCTCACCCCTTTGGGATCCCCTGCTCTCCACCTCACCACCGCAACCCTCAGGGCTCTCAGACAGCTCCATAATCAGGAGCGCGGCCACGAGTGCGGGAGGACATCCCAGGAAAGTCCACGGCTTCGCACGCGGCCTAGCAGGACGCCCCTCCCACACGCCGAAGGGTACTAAAAAAACTGTTAAAAGGGAATTCACCACCTGTCGTCGGGCCCCCCCGAGGACTCCCTCCACGCTGTACCCCCCACAGGCCCCCTCTCTCCCCCACGATCCCCTCCTGTACTTTAGCCCCCAGCTCGGGCCTAGTCCCGGTCGGCGGCCATCTTGGTACACCCACAGTACTACAATACACCACCCACACCCCCCCTCACCCTCCCTGGCACAGGCCTTTTCTAATCTGAAAGCTAAGACCCCTCTTTTTCATAAATTGATCCAGGGTTGCGACCGATCGCCTATTGGGATCAGGAAGGAATTTTTTCCCCAGGTAAGGCAGATTGGCACAGCACACCTGGGGTTTTTCGCCTTCCTCTGGACCAATTAAAAAAAGGGAGGACACAGAGAAGTGACAGGTTCGCTTCGCTATTCCTCCTCCCCTGCATCGCCAAAACCCCCCCTACAATTATCTATACTTCCCGTTATTTTTCTGCAACTATGAGTTATCTGAAATACTCCGCAGAAACCATCTGGGAATTAAAGCCATTTGCCTCAACACTCCCAACGGTCACCAAAAAAGCCCTAAAAAGCAAACAACTGTTAAGAATCAATAGACGATTAACAGTAAAAAATCGCATCAGAACACTCCAGCCCAAACGCGTATCCTCCTGCGCTCTGGTCAACACCAGATCGGCAGTAAAACACCGGGAAGAAATCCATGATTTCATCCTTCTGCATGATATAGACTGCCTCTTTATCACAGAAAGCTGGCTCACAGGCGACTGCAACACCATTCTGGAAGAATTGGTGCCTGCAAATTATTGCATCCAAATGCAGAACAGAGTGGGGCAAAGAGGAGGAGGTCTGGCAGTGATCCACAAGATTCACCTCTCGATCACCAAACCAGTCCTCCAATACTCACTTCCATTCATGGAAACCCTCACTCTACAGCTGCAAACAAACCCCCAAGACACGGTCAGGGCTGTATCCTGGACTAGGCCAACAAGGCCCAGGCCTAGGGCAGCACGTTGCAGGGGGGCAGCATGGAAAGAGTCCCCGCCGGCTTGCGCTACACTGTTAGTGTAGCGCCAGTCTTATGGGGTGTACTGGACAGAGAGGCAAATTAGTCTAGTGCCCCCATAAAGCAGCTGCACTGCTTCCGGCCAGCATTCCGCAACTGTGGGGGGGGGGCGGAGCTTCTAATTTTGACTGTCCTATTATCCTAAACCACAAACCTTCCTCACTGTGCTATGTATTTTCTTCTGCACCATTGGCATGGTTATATCTTCTTAGTCCTCTTCATACATTTTTCAGAATTTGGTTCCTAAAGTAGAACTATAGGCAACACTTTTTTTTAGGGAAGGGCGGGTCTTAAAAAGCAAGGGGTGTGGCCTTGACAGGAAGGGGTGGGTCATATTTAAATTAGGGGGTGCACGAGTTTAGTCAGGCCTAGGGCAGCACAAAACCTAAATACACCACTGGACACGGTCCATATGTTACTGTGCTATAGACCTCCAGCCCAAAGACGCACCTTGTCACGTCATTAACAGAATTCATCTCCTCTTACACCCTAAGCATCGAAAACCTTTTGGTGCTTGGGGACTTCAATTTCTGGGCCAACTCCTTGTTGGACCCAGTCGCTGACGCTTGCATCGACCATCTGGAAGGATTAGGTCTGCAGCAATTAATACAAGGTCCCACTCATGCCTCAGGCCATACCCTCGATCTCATTTTCAAACAGAATTTGGAAATTGAGATCGGGGAAAATGAGCCACTACCATGGACCGATCACCATGCCATTAAATTTAAAATCGCCAACCACCTCAGGCCAAAAAAACAAGAAAACCGGTGATAACTCACTGGACTAGGTCCCAGAAGAAGCTCCACTCGAAACTCTTCAAAACGACCCTAGGAAATAAAATAAATACAATACAACAACAACAAACAGCCATAGAAACACTTGACGCCATCAACAAGGCGCTACTTCAGTCCGCCGACTGGGTGGCACCAAAATGCAAAACTTGCATTCGGAAAAACAATGCCGGCTGGTTTAACGACCAGCTGACGTTGCTAAAGCAAGAGCGTAGAAGAGCAGAAGCTGCATGGAAAAGGTGCTCTTCAGATAGAAACTACACCATTTATAAGGAAATAACAAAGAAATATCATAAAGAAATCTTTATGGCAAAAAAATCTTTTCGCCATCATCATCACCAAGGCCCTAAACCACCCCCGCGAACTCTTCAAGCTGGTGTCACAATCGATGAATCCAGTCTGTTTAGAGCCCCCCAATGCTGATTCACAAGAATTATCGGATTATTTCATTAATAAAATAGAAAGAATCCGGGAAAGCGTTGAGCGAATAGGAATCTGCAGGAATCCCACCCCGAACCCCAACCCTGATACTATTATATACCCGCCTCAAGCACAGAAATTCACCTTAAAACCCACCTCCATCGCTGACACTAAAAATATCGTTTGGTCTCTGCGAAATAGCACAACCCCAATCGCATTCTGCGATCCACAAATCAAAATCTCCTGCACATACCAAAGGCAAGATACAAATCCAAAGGAGATCGGAGATTTGCTGTCCAAGGACCGCGACTGTGGAATGCACTACCAACTACTATCCGACTGGTGTCGGACAACTTGGCCTTCAGGAGAATGATTAAAACTCATCTCTTCTGACAGAAAAGCCTTCCTTTATCTAAGGAATGGAAACAGCACCCAGAGGCGATTCAGTTCGCAAGTGTTGCGCTCTATACGTTTTTCACTCACTCACTCACTCTTACACACGGCCGGGATTCCCGGCCAAAAGCTCTCATGGCAGATTTCCTGCCAGGAAAACCGGTCGTGTGTACGAGGAATCAGAGTAAATTTACACAATAAAACTGTTCTTCTGCTTGTCTGGCTGTTTCACCCTATAGTTTACTTCCCCAACCTTTTCCAATACTTCATAGGGCCCTCCCCACTTAGAGAGGAACTTACATTCCACTGTGGCAACCAAGACAAGTACATGATACCCTAGGCAGAAAGTTTGAGCCTTAGCCAATCTATTATACACTTGACTCTGCTTCCTGAGCTTGCTGCATGTGTTCCTTATTCAGGGTCCTTACCAAAGTAATTCTGTCCTGCATGGATGAGATATGCTGTAAGACACTCTGATAGGGAGTAGTTTTAATCTCCTAGGTTTTCTTTTGCAATATCTAGCAACCGCAGGGCCGGACTGGGAATGAAAACCAGCCCTGGAAATAATTTTATACCAGCCCCACAGCATTAATATACCAGCCCAAAAAAAGAGAGAAATCCATGAGAGAGCCAGAGAGGGGCCGGGCTGCAATGGTGAGAGAGAAAGAGAGAAAAGGTGCAATGGCGAGAGAGAAAGAGGGTGCAATGGTGAGAGAGATAGAGAGGGTACAATGGCGAGAGCAGAGGCGTATCTAGTGAAAATAGCGCCTATGGCAAGCACTGAAACTGCGCCCCTGTGAAAACATTTGAAACCCATCTTTCAGATAACTTTAACAAAAAAAAAAACACCCAAGATTGCAGTAATATCAGCACCCATAAAAGCAGCCTTAGCAGCACCCATAAATACAGTAACATCAGCAACGATAATTTCGGCATTACCAGCACCCATAAATGCAGTAATATCAGCACCCATAAATGTGGTAACAGCACCCATAAATGCAGAAATATCAGCACCCATAAATGTGGTAACAGCACCCATAAATGCAGCAATATCAGCACCCATAAATGTGGTAACAGCACCCATAAATCCAGCAATATCAGCAACCATAAATGTGGTAACAGCACCCATAAATGTGGTGACAGCACTAATAAATGCATCAATATCAGCACCCATAAATGTGGTAACAGCACCCATAAATGCAGCAATATCAGCACCCATAAATGTGGTAACAGCACCCATAAATGCAGCAATATCAGCACCCATAAATGTGGTAACAGCACCCATAAATGTGGTAACAGCACCCATAAATGCATCAATATCAGCACCCATAAATGTGGTAACAGCACCCATAAATGCATCAATAACAGCACCCATAAATGTGGTAACAGCACCCATAAATGTGGTAACAGCACCCATAAATGTGGTAACAGCACCCATAAATGCATCAATAACAGCACCCATAAATGTGGTAACAGCACCCATAAATGTGGTAATATCAGCACCCATAAATGCATCAATATCAGCACCCATAAATGTGGTAATATCAGCACCTATAAATGTGGTAATATCAGCACCTATAAATGTGGTAATATCAGCACCTATAAATTTGGTAATATCAGCACCTATAAATGTGGTAATATCAGCACCTATAAATTTGGTAATATCAGCACCCATAAATGCATCAATATTAGCACCCATAAATGTGGTAATATCAGCACCCATAAATGCAGTAATATCAGCACCCATAAATGCAGTAATATCAGCACCCATAAATGCATCAATATCAGCACCCATAAATGCATCAATATCAGCACCCATAAATGCATCAATATCAGCACCCATAAAATGTGGTAATAGCACCCATAAATGTGGTAACAGCACCCATAAATGCATCAATATCAGCACCCATAAATGCATCAATATCAGCACCCATAAATGTGGTAATAGCACCCATAAATGCAGAGGAAGATGCTGCTTGCAGGAAATGTTTTCATGTGAAAGGGGTCTTAGACTACTTTCACACTGAAGTGCTTTGCAGGTGCTACAAAATAGCGCCTGCAAAATGCCCTGAAAGCCTCTTTTCTCATTCCAATGCGAAAGCTTTCACACTGGAATGGTGTGCTGGCAGGATGCTCAAAGAAGTTCAGCTAGCCGCATCTTTGAGGTCCTGTAGAAAAGGTGTACACACTGCTTCTAAAGCGCCTCTGCCCATTGAAATCAATGGGCAGCGGCGCTGAACCGCCAGTCAGCCGTTTTTTTAATCCTTTTGGGCTGTTAGCATTGTGCTGGCAGGAAGGCCCTTAAAAAAGTCTTTGAGGCGCCCCGCTAGCGGCCGAATAGCGCCGCAAAAACGACAGTAAAGCGCTGCTAAAATAGCGACACTTTACTGCCGAAGGCGCAACGTCCCAGTGTGAAAGTAGCCTAAGTCATCATGTGCCAAGCACATGCCCAAACAGAAGCAAGCAGCCAAACAAATGACGATCTGGCCGAGTGGCCGGTCACACTCGTAAATGAGCATGGGGGGTGCCTATCACACTCCTCCACACTGTCAACAACTAAGTAACAGAATTTTTTAGGTGAAGTGCCGTGCTGCTGGGGCTATAGTGCGGGAGGCGGCCGCAGCCGCAGGAGGACAGGTGTGAATTTTTTGGGCGTTTTTTGGCGAGAGATAGACAGGGGGTGCAGCGACGAGAGACAGGGGGTGCAACGACGAGAGACAAGGGGTGCAACGTCGAGAGACAGGGGGTGCAACGACGAGAGACAGGGGGTGCAACGACGAGAGACAGGGGGTGCAATGACGAGAGACAGGGGGTGCAATGACGAGAGACAGGGGGTGCAACGGTAACAGAGAGGGGTGCAACGGTAACAAAGAGGGGGGGGGTGTACCGTGCAATGCCTTGTGAGAGAGATTATTATACAGATTACAATTTGCAGGGGCAGCAAAGGTGACACAGAGAGAGAGAGGGGGGTGCAAATTGTAATCTGTATAATAATCTCTTTTACGAGGCATTGCACGGTGCACGCCCCTTCCCCCCTCCTCTCTGAGATTATTATACAGATTTCAAGGTGCAGCAAAAGTAGATGACAGAGAGAGAAGGGGGGGGCCAGGGGGGTGCAGATATGGTGAGAGAAAGTTCCATTATAAAAATTGCAATACAATGTGTCTCTTCACCTTGTGCTCCAAGGCAGGGTGGCGATGCCGTACACTTCTCCTCTGCGGCTCTCCCCTCACTCGTGACCCTGCAGAGACATTCCAGGCGGTGCTGGCGCCGCACGGGACGATGGAACTAGTCCTCACGTTTGTTTCTCTCCCGCTCGACTCCTCGAGGCCCTTAGACACATGATCAGTGATGCTGCTCACTGATTAGTTAGGTAAGAAGGGAAGTGCGGCGGCGAGCATGGTGGCCGCAATCCGATGGCCTGCCGCTGCTTTTAACTACCGCAGTCTGCAACAATGCAAAAGCAGCCCCAGGGAACTCATACCAGCCGTCACCCCTGCACAACCGAAAAGAGTGGCGGCCGTGGAATGCGGCGAACGCGGGCCGCGGCTGCGGCCCGCCGCTGATTGTATTTTGACTGACAGGCAGACTGAGGCAGTGACAGCAGGCAAAAGCAGGCAGCCCACCGGGATTTTTCCCGGTATCCCGGTAGGCCAGTCCGGCCCTGAGCAACCGTCAGGGAAGTCTCCCATATAAAAGGGAAATCACTGTGGAAGACTGTGGAACCTCTCTAATTGCAAACAGCAAAAATGGCAGAAGACAATCCCAGTCTCTCATCTCTCCTTACTTTATCCACCACCACCTTCATTAGGATATTTTTGAGGGTTTTGTTAAACCGTTTCTACCAAACCATCCATCTGAGGGTTGTATACTGAATAAAGCAAGTGCCTAATACTAAACAATTGCCACAACTCTTTCATTCCTCCCTGCAGCCCCCCTAGAAAGTCCAGGCTCAGGACCCTTTTCTATCTTACTTCAAAGTTCCTGAAACAGAAAAGTAGAAAGTCTGGGGACACAGCAACTTCATGGCAAATGAATCCTGAGCTGGTTTCAAAGATCACCAGTGCTGTGGGGTACTTTTTAAAGTCACAATGCACACATACCACTCCTACCAACATTGTGTCTATTGTTTAGGCTCCACAAGCTGTGTATGAACCAGGGTAGCCAGGCTTCTGCAATCCAGGAGGGCATGTACACTCTTCCCCCTTATGTTTACAATAGAGCTTGGCATGTCTGCATGTGTGACTAGACCCAGGCAAGCAAACAGGGGCATGCATCAGACTAGGTTACACTCCATAGGCTTGGGGTCCAGGGGACACTTGGCCGTCATGTGACCCCTGGACCCCGAGCCACCACTCACAACAACCTCCAATAATTGTGGGATTCAGCTTCAAGTGGAGACCTCACAGAGGGGTACTCCAAGTGTCAAGTAGGTTTAAGGGCTTCCTGCTGATGTTTATTGGTCAGCGTTACAGCAAAACAAGAATTTCCCTGGCAGGGGTAAGAATTACACTCCCCAAAACAGTCCTTTAGAAACAGTTAATAAGCCTCCCAACTAGGAATTAGACCCCACTGGGTCTGCTTTAGACCTGCAGACATGTTCTCTCATAGCCTTCTTGCATCCTTTCTCAGCAGCAACCCATTAACACAGAGAAAGACAAATGAATCCCCAGATGGGGAACAAGGTGTGGTTAGTGAATAACCCACTTGCACTGCTGACACAGACCTTACACTGCCACTCAATTATCCTACGAACCACAAAATCCTATGTGACAGATACACTCCATCAACAAATAACAGAGGCGTTTGTCACAATAAATAAATCTGATCATTGCAAGCAGTCCTGTCAGCATTAAATGGTTTGCCTCATCTCTCTGACTACCACTTTGTCTGGACAATCCAGTCTTTTAAAGGAAGTTAAGAAATAACACACTGGCTGGATCACCAGGTTAAAAATTAAGGGAAAAGAGCCTAAAACAAAGACAAGGAATGCAGCCACCACTTCTAACAGCTGGTAAGCTGCGGTATACTGTAATACACTTTTGTTTTTGTGTTTAATACTTTAAAGTGATCCTGTCAGTACCATAAAAGCAAATAACCAGCATAGCAGTAGAATACAGGCACCTGTCAGTGCCTGCAAATATTTTCAAATGACTTGACACCAGCATCTGGATTGACCCGTATCTTAAATGATGTAACGTGCCAATTCGACATATTTTGTCTTGTAGGCACAATTCATCTTGTAGGCAAATCCAAATATGCAGCAGACAAATGACCAAGCTTGTCACACTTCCAGAATTTTTGACAAAACTGGTATGTTTCAGTAGCATCAGCTACTGGGGCACCCTGGGGTCGTGTTAAAGTATGTACCTGTTTTGCACCATTGTAATCTGTTTAGTACCTTTACAGCACTGACAGATTTAGTTTAATCAATCATGTCCAGGTACCTAGGGAGTGCTTATTGGGCTTTAGGAATGTGTGCCAAGTGGCCTCTCCTCCCACCAGTGCACTCCAAGCCTTTACTCCTTTCACGGCAAATGTGACATGTTACTAATATTAATACTAGAATGAATATGCTTAGTATAGTATATAGTATAGTATAGTTTGTTGCCAAGAAACATTGCTGTTTTAAACACTTGTTTATCATTGGAACTATGTGACGTCTGTATAGGAACCGCAGACAGGATTACACAGACCTGACACAGGCTTAAAAACTTAAAAAGTTTTGATAATAGGAATGGAGCAGAATGAGAGTGCGGCTATGTTTACACATCTGTTAAGGCTGGGGCCTGTCTGCCCAAGATAGGGGACTTTTCAACATAGCCCCTAAGGGACTTTGTCCAGAAGACTGTTCCTGTAGAAACAAGATACTTACACAGTTCATACATTATAACTCCAGATGGCAATAAGCTATACACACTTATGTTTTCATTTTGCTTATGCAGACTCCAGCTTAGTTAACCCTTTCAGGGACAAAGACTCACAGGCTAACCTCAGAATTTGAAATACCTTTTCATGAAAAACAAAATATGGAAACCCTGGCCAGTCATGTTCTGCCATAAGTACAAATAGAGCATGAAATTGTAGCATACAATACATAGAAAGTTATTTACTAATAATTTTAGCATGCCAGGAACACATCATTGTTTTTGAAAACTATGCAAGAAAACAAGGACGGACAAACAGTGATTCAGACACATGTGATCGTTGGCTAGAAAATGGTATCTTTTGTAGCTGATGCATAAATAATTATGCTGAGCAAAATAATGTGCATAGGAAAGGAATGAAAGATGTTTTAATTGATTAGGAGAGGTCTGGTTATTGGGATATAATCCAATAATTTGTTACACATGCCTACTCCTTAAAGCAACACTAAACTCTGGTTAAGAAAAAAATGTAATATATTTTTAACTAGCAGGTACCTTCACGTATGTTGCAACCTGTTTGCAATTTAACGCAACACAACACATACAAACAAATGTATAGTAAATGCAACACAACTAAGAATAAAAATATAAAAATTGTATTTGTTTTTAGTATTTTAAACCTTTTCACGTCACAACTCAATAAGTACATGTGCTTCATTTGAACTATAAGCTTCAGGCATTTTTGGACCTAGGAGGCTTCAATGGTAGCACCCAACAAAAAGGCAGAAATCATACAGTACCCATGCATTGTGGATTTGTACCCTTCTAACTATATTTCTGTTGGCTAAAAAAATAAAATAAAAATAAAAACTCAAGAATCAGATTCCCACAAAAATTATTTGACAAAAGTGAGTACACCCCTCACATTTTTGTACATTTTTGTAAATATGTTATTATATCTTTTCATGTGACAACACTGAAGAAATTACACTTTGCTACAATGTAAAGTAGTGAGTGTACAGTTTGTATAAAAATGTACATTTGCTGTCCCCTCAAAATAACTCAACACACAGTCATTAATGTATAAACTGCTGGAAATAAAAGTGAGTACACCCCTAAGTGAAAATGTCTAAATTGGGCCCAAAGTGTTAATATTTTGTGTGGCCACCATTATTTTTCAGCACTGCCTTAACCCTCTTGTGCATGGAGTTTCCACTCCTCCATGTCAACATCATGAAGCTGGTGCATGTTAGAGACCTTGTGCTCCTCCACCTTCCGTTTGAGGATGCCCCACAGATGCTCAATAGGGTTTAGGTCTGGAGACATGTTGACCAATCCATCACCTTTACCCTCAGCTTCTTTAGCAAGGCAGTGGTCATCTTGGAGGTGTGTTTGGGGTCTTTATCATGTTGGAATATTGCACTCAATCTCTGAAGGGAGGGGCCACTTCTTTGGTTGACCATGGCGAGAACTGTTCTGAGTGGAACCTGTCCTGTTAAACCACTGTATGGTCTTGGCCACCATGCTGCAGCTCAGCTCCAGGGTCTTGGCAATCTTCCTATAGCCTAGGCCATCTTTATGTAGAGCAACAATTCTTTGCCATGAGGTGCCATGTTGAACTTGCAGTGACCAGTATAAGAGAGTGAGAGTGATAACACCAAATTTAACACAGCTGCTCCCCATTCACACCTGAGACTTTGTAACACTAACGAGTCAAATGACACCGGGGAGGGAAAATGGCTAATTGGTCCCAATTTGGACATTTTGACTTAGGGGTGTACTCACTTTTGTTTCCAGCGGTTTGAACATTAATGACTGTGTGTTGAGTTATTTTGAGGGGACAGCACATTTACATTGTTATACAATCTGTACACCCACTATTTTAAATTGTAGCAAAGTATAATTTCTTCGGTGTTGGCACATGAAAAGATATAATAAAATATTTACAAAAATGTAAGGGGTGTGCTCACTTTTGTGAGATTATTGTATCTGCAGTGTTCTCTTATCTCTCTCCAAAGCAAGTCTTGTGGCTTTCTCCTGCTCCGTTCTTCTGTTATTAGCCTGATAACTCCTGACAAGTTCTCTGGCACATGTGATAAAACCAGGCTGAATTTTGTGTCAGGGTGGGTGCTATAAATATATTAGCAGAGAGCTGCTCTACTCACAGGACAGCTCTGAAAGTCTCTGCCAATGTGGAGGGTGGGGGGGCCTTTCTTCTAATCAGCTGTCTCCCAATGTAATAAATCACTACACTGCTACTGCTGAGTGAGGAGGTGAAAATTCTAACACAATGTGCACTTTCTGAACAGTATATAAAGCTGAAGACAGCAAATATACATGTAAAACGTATGTAGGTGGATTTGTTTAATCTCTGTGTATCATTTGAGGCTGTTTACTTCACTGGATATATGTGAGGGTTTACATCCACTTTAAGTGTGAATGCAGCCTGAAAAAACAACAATCCAGATTTAACCATAGTTGCCAACAATTTGCCCAGGACTTTCACGGAATTCAGACCCATGTCCCAGTCTGAGCCTGTCTTTGGGAATCCCTGAAAATAGGCTTTGTCCCAGGCAGGGGCGGACTGGGCCGGAGGGATCTTTCTTTCTCTTTCTGCCTTTATTTCTTTCTTTCTCTCTCCTTTCATCCCTATTTCTTTCTTTCTCTCTCCTTTCATCCCTATTTCTTTCTCTCTTTCTTTCTTTCTTTATCTCTCCCTCCATCCCTCTTTTTTTCTCCCTCCATCCCTCTTTCTCTCTTTTCTTTCCTTATAAATAACCATATTCTCCACTATGTACATTATCTCAAACTATATTTAACCAGTGGCGGCCCGTCCATAGGGGGCGCAGGGGCGCCGCCCCCCCTCCCCCCAAAGCCATAAAAAAAAAACATTTTTTTTTTTTGTCCCTTTAAGAAAAAAAAATAAGGTCCTTTAACAGCACTAATATGTGCAGGGTGGGCGCAGGTCACAGTTCACTGCTATAGAGTCATTGAAGCGTCATGCCAAGGCAAGACGCTTCATTTGCAGGTTTTTTGTTTAAGCTCTGTGGCTATGTGCTTTGCGCCACGAGCCAATCACAATCCAGTGTCTCCATTCTCTCCACTCCAATTGGGTCTTGCTGCTTCCTCTCTGCAGAAGGAAATGGGCGGTGCTTTCCCCAGGGCAGTGTTACTTTCGTTTTTGGCTCCAAAAGGAATCTAAGGTAAGTAACTTATTTAAAACACTTTATTTGTCTGAGTCTCATTGTCTGTCCTTTCCAGTGTCACTGTCCATCCCATCCATGACCTTGTGCTGTATGCTCAGCCTGTACTGTGATCGGGCTGGAGGAAGGGGAACAGAGAGCCGTGCTTCACATCTCCTGTATGTGTGTGAGGGCTTAGAGTACAGCTGTGCTTCACAGATCTCTTATCTCTGTCTGTCTCTATCTGCCCCCCCCTCTCTCTCTCTCTCTCTCTCTCTCTCTCTCTGTCTGTGTATCTCTCTCTATATCTATCTCTGTATATACTGTATCTATCTCTGTATATATCTATCTCTGTATATATCTATCTATCTCTGTATCTATCTATCTATCTATCTATCTATCTATCTATCTATCTATCTATCTATCTATCTATCTATCTATCTATCTATCTATCTATATATCTATCTCTGTATCTATCTATCTCTGTATCTCTGTATATATCTATCTCTGTATCTCTGTCTCTGTATCTCTGTATCTCTGTATATATCTATCTCTGTATCTCTGTATATATCTATCTCTGTATATATCTATCTCTGTATATATCTATCTCTGTATCTATCTATCTCTGTATCTATCTATCTCTGTATATATCTATCTCTGTATCTCTGTATATATCTATCTCTGTATATATCTATCTATCTCTGTATATATCTATTTCGGTATCTATCTATCTATCTCTGTATCTGTATTTACCTATCTATCTCTGCATCTATCTATCTATCTCTGTATCTATCTCTGTATATATATCTATCTATCTCTCTCTGTATCTCTGTATATATCTAACTCTGTATATATCTCTGTATATATCTATCTCTCTCTGTATCTATATATCTAACTCTATATATCTATCTCTGTATATATCTATCTCTGTATCTCTGTATATATCTATCTCTGTATCTCTGTATATATCTATCTATCTCTATCTCTGTATATATCTATCTAGCTCTGTATCTCTGTATATATCTATCTCTGTATATATCTATCTCTGTATCTATCTATCTATCTATCTATCTATCTATCTATCTATCTATCTATCTATCTATCTATCTATCTATCTATCTATCTATCTATCTATCTATCTATCTATCTATCTATCTATCTATCTATCTATCTATCTATCTATCTATCTATCTATCTATCTATCTATCTATCTATCTATCTATCTATCTATCTATCTATCTATCTATCTATCTATCTATCTATCTATCTATCTATCTCTGTATCTATCTCTGTATCTCTGTATCTATCTCTGTATCTCTGTATCTCTGTATATATCTATCTCTGTATATCTGTATCTCTGTATATATATATCTATCTATCTATATCTATCTCTGTATATATCTCTGTATCTATCTATCTATCTATCTATCTATCTATCTATCTATCTATCTATCTATCTATCTATCTATCTATCTATCTATCTATCTATCTATCTATCTATCTATCTATCTATCTCTGTATCTATCTATCTATCTATCTATCTATCTATCTATCTATCTATCTATCTATCTATCTATCTATCTATCTATCTATCTATCTATCTATCTATCTATCTATCTATCTATCTATCTATCTCTGTATCTCTGTATCTATCTATCTATCTCTGTATATATGCATCTCTGTATCTCTGTATATATCTATCTCTGTATATATCTCTCTGTATCTCTCTGTATATATCTATCTCTGTATCTATCTCTGTATATATATCTGTATCTCTGTATCTATCTATCTATCTATCTCTGTATCTATCTCTGTATCTCTGTATATATCTATCTCTGTATCTCTGTATATATCTATCTATCTCTGTATATATCTATCTATCTATCTATCTCTGTATCTGTATCTGTATCTGTATCTCTGTATCTCTGTATCTCTGTATCTATCTATCTCTGTATCTATCTATCTATCTCTGTATCTATCTCTGTATATCTCTCTATTCTGTATCTATCTCTGTATATATCTATCTCTGTATCTATCTATCTCTGTATATATCTATCTCTGTATCTCTGTATCTATCTATATATCTATCTCTGTATCTATCTATCTCTGTATATATCTCTCTGTATCTATATATCTCTGTATCTATCTATCTATCTATCTGTATATATCTATCTCTGTATCTATCTCTCTGTATATATCTATCTCTGTATCTCTGTATCTATCTCTGTATATCTCTGTATCTCTGTATCTCTGTATATATCTATCTCTGTATATATCTATCTCTGCATCTATGTATCTATGTATCTATGTATCTATCTATCTATCTATCTATCTATCTATCTATCTATCTATCTATCTATCTATCTATCTATCTATCTATCTATCTATCTATCTATCTATCTATCTATCTATCTATCTATCTCTGTATCTATCTATCTATCTATCTATCTATCTATCTATCTATATTATCTATCTATCTATCTATCTATCTATCTATCTATCTATCTATCTATCTATCTCTGTATCTATCTATCTCTGTATATATCTATCTCTGTATATATCTATCTCTGCATCTATGTATCTATGTATCTATCTATCTATCTGTCTATCTATCTATCTATCTATCTATCTATCTATCTATCTATCTATCTATCTATCTATCTATCTATCTATCTATCTCTGTATCTATCTCTGTATCTATCTCTGTATCTATCTATCTATCTATCTATCTATCTATCTATCTATCTATCTATCTATCTATCTATCTATCTATCTATCTATCTATCTATCTATCTATCTATCTATCTATCTATCTATCTATCTATCTATCTATCTCTATCTATCTATCTATCTATCTATCTATCTATATATCTATCTATCTATCTATCTATCTATCTATCTATCTATCTATCTCTGTATCTATCTATCTATCTATCTATCTATCTATCTATCTATCTATCTATCTATCTATCTATCTATCTATCTATCTATCTATCTATCTATCTCTGTATCTATCTATCTATATCTGTATCTATCTATCTATCTATCTCTGTATCTATCTATCTATCTCTGTATATATCTATCTCTGCATCTCTGTATCTCTATCTCTCTCTGTATCTCTGTATATCTATCTCTGTATCTATCTATCTCTATCTCTGTATATATCTATCTCTGTATCTCTGTATATATCTATCTCTGTATCTATCTATCTCTGTATCTATCTATCTCTGTATATATCTATCTCTGTATCTATCTCTGTATCTCTGTATATATCTATCTATCTCTATCTATCTATCTATCTATCTATCTATCTATCTATCTATCTATCTATCTATCTATCTATCTATCTATCTATCTATCTATCTATCTATCTATCTATCTATCTCTGTATCTATCTATCTCTATCTATCTATCTATCTATCTATATATATCTATCTATCTCTCTCTGTATCTCTGTATATATCTATCTCTGTATATATCTATCTCTGTATATATCTATCTATCTCTGTATATATCTATCTCTGTATCTCTGTATATATCTATCTCTGTATCTATCTATCTCTGTATATATCTATCTCTGTATCTCTGTATATATCTATCTCTGTATCTATCTATCTCTGTATATATCTATCTCTGTATCTCTGTATCTATCTATCTCTGTATCTATCTATCTCTGTATATATCTATCTCTGTATCTCTGTATATATCTATCTCTGTATCTCTGTATATCTATCTCTGTATATATCTATCTCTGTATATATCTATCTCTGTATATATCATCTCTGTTTCTTGTATCTATCTATCTATCTATCTATCTCTCTGTATCTATCTATCTATCTATCTATCTATCTCTGTATCTCTGTATCTATCTATCTATCTATCTCTGTATATATCTATCTCTGCTCTGTATCTCTGTATCTCTGTATATATCTATCTCTGTATCTATCTATCTATCTCTATCTATCTATCTATCTATCTATCTATCTATCTATCTATCTATCTCTGTATCTCTGTATATCTATCTATCTATCTCTGTATATATGCATCTCTGTATCTCTGTATATATCTATCTCTGTATCTATCTATCTCTGTATATATCTCTCTGTATCTCTTATATATCTATCTCTGTATCTCTGTATATATCTATCTCTGTATCTATCTATCTCTGTATCTATCTATCTCTGTATATATCTATCTCTGTATCTCTGTATCTCTGTATATATCTATCTATCTCTGTATCTATCTATCTCTGTATATATCTATCTATCTCTCTCTGTATCTCTGTATATATCTATCTCTGTATCTCTGTATATATCTATCTCTGTATCTATCTATCTCTGTATATATCTATCTCTGTATCTCTGTATATATCTATCTCTGTATATATCTATCTCTGTATATATCTATCTCTGTATATATCTATCTCTGTATATATCTATCTCTGCATCTATGTATCTATGTATCTATCAATCTCTGTATATATCTATCTCTGCATCTATGTATCTATGTATCTATCTATCTATCTATCTATCTATCTATCTATCTATCTATCTATCTATCTATCTATCTATCTATCTATCTATCTATCTCTGTATCTATCTCTGTATCTATCTATCTATCTATCTATCTATCTATCTATCTATCTATCTATCTATCTCTATCTATCTCTGTATCTATCTATCTATCTATCTATCTATCTATCTATCTATCTATCTATCTATCTATCTATCTATCTATCTATCTATCTATATATCTATCTATCTATCTATCTATCTATCTATCTATCTATCTATCTATCTATCTATCTATCTATCTATCTATCTATCTATCTATCTATCTCTCTATCTCTCTATCTCTCTATCTATCTCTATATCTCTCTATCTCTATCTATCTCTGTATCTATCTATCTCTGTATCTATCTATCTATCTATCTATCTATCTATCTATCTATCTATCTATCTATCTATCTATCTATCTATCTATCTATCTATCTATCTATCTATCTATCTATCTATCTCTGTATCTATCTATCTCTGTATCTATCTATCTCTGTATCTATCTATCTATCTATGTCTCTCTATCACTCTCTCTCTCTGTCTATCTGTCTGTCTATCCAATTATCTATCTGTCTGTCTGTCTGCAGGTCCCATTGTCTGCTAATGACGTTGCCGGAGGGGGGGGGGTTGGCTGGGGTTTTGTTTGCGCCCCCCCAAAAAAATGGAGCACCAGCCGCCACTGTATTTAACTACACCCTTTAAGCCACGCACCACTATTTAGCAGAATTTAAACAATGCCAATTTTTCACTCCTGCTAGACCACACCGACAAATGAATGCTCTGACCCTAATTAAAATAATACTCAACCTATAGAAAAAAGTGTCCCTAAAATGTTTTGGAGAATGTTGGCAAATATGGATTTAACTAGCAGAAATGTTTGTTCAGCTTAAAACCCAACTGTGACCAAACTCTTTAGTTTTGGACAGAAAGTTGAAGAAAAATGGCCTTTCATAGGGTGACACCAGGGTTTACAATAACGAAAATAAAATTAGTAACATTTCACAGAAAAAAAGGCATAAATATTGTACTGATTTTATGTACACTATGGGCCAGATTCAGGAACACTTGCGCTGGAGTATTTCGATATGCGCCGCGTAACTGTGATGATGCGCCGTCGTTTCTATGTGCCCGTACCCACCAAACTAGATGCGCCCAATAACGGGTCATTTGCGACCGGCGGAACGTTCCGACGCCAGAGTATCGTCAGCGGTTAATTTCGCTGGGCGCATCAGTCGCGCCTATTGATTTCCCCTGCAAATATGCAAATGAGGGATTTTTCCCAATTCACGAACGGATTAGCACCATACGCTGGCTACATGCGCCGCGCGTATCTCGTCCGTCCGGCGCAAAGTTATTTCTACAAAAGGCTGCTTTATCTTTACTCCAGACAGTCACAGGTCAGCAGGAGAGCAGCTACAGCAGCGTTACCGACGATAAGAGCTAGCTGAGCACCCCCACTTGCAGGACAACACCTCTGTCCATGCTTGTCTGTCAAATTTTACAGCCATGGAGGAAGACATCATAGGTCTCCATAGCCGAGATGACGGCTGTCAGCTCCTGGCCATTAAAGTTCAGCCTTCTCCTTTGTGTTTGCGGGGAACGGGAGCAGCCATCTCAGAACAAAAGTAACATCACTGCGGGGAGGGGGAGCAGGATATACTTTAGTGCCGGAATGGCGCTTCTACGGGCGCATTTAAACGCCCAACGGAAGGCATTGCGCTGACGTTTCCCGGGAAGTGGTGCCGACGGAAGTTGTGAGCATGCGCACAAGGGGGGCGAGTGGAGCCGCACTCACTGCGCATGCTCCCTGGATGATGCGCTGAACGTAAGCCTCTGCGCTGGGCTCCGCCCATCATTTACATATGATCACACCCACTTCCACTTGCGTCGGGTTACGCCAGCGCATTATCGTTACTCTGGCGCAAGTTTACGCGCAACTGCTATGTGAATTACAGGACTTGCGCTGAAAGGGTCTTCAGAGTAACGTAAATGAGAAGCGTTACTCCAGAGGAAAGATACTCTCATCTACCTGAATCTGGCCCAATGTACGTAGCTTTTACTAGGCCACAGTTTCACAGTGAGACACTATTACAGTTTGTAATCAAGAAATTACAATTTTAGTGTATTATATGAAAGGAGAAAAAAAAGGCAGAAATATTGTACTGACATCAGGCAGCTTTTATGTGGTCACAGTTTCACAGGGAGACACCAGGCAGTTTTTAGTCAAGAAATAAACATTGGGCCAGATTCAGGTAGATGAGAGTATCTTTCCTCTGGAGTAACGCTTCTCATTTACGTTACTCTGAAGACCCTTTCAGCGCAATTCCTGTAATTCACATAGCAGTTGCGCGTAAACTTGCGCCAGAGTAACGATAATGCGCTGGCGTAACCCGACGCAAGTGGAAGTGGGTGTGATCATATGTAAATGATGGGCGGAGCCCGGCGCAGAGGCTTACGTTCAGCGCATCATCCACGGAGCATGCGCAGTGAGTGCGGCTCCCCTCGCCCCCTTGTGCGCATGCTCACAACTTCCGTCGGCACCACTTCCTGGGAAACGTCAGCGCAATGCGTTCCGCTGGGCGCTTAAAAGCGCTGGCGGAAACGCCATTCCGGCGCAAAAGTAGTTCCGTTTCCCCCCACCCCAGGGAAGATACTTTTGCTCTGTGATGGCTGCTCCCGCTACCCCCAGAGAGAGGAGGAACCTCAATTTTAATACCCAGGAGGTCTCTGTCATTATATCGGCTATGGAGACGGAGAATGAATTTCTCCATGGCAAAAAAAGCCGCAAGACCAGCCGGGAGAGGAAGCAGGGCATCCTGGAGTCCATTGCTGCCAGGGTCAATGTCCTGGGCTACTCCACCCGGACTGCTGGGGACATACAAAAGAAAATCAATGACCTGCGGCGCAAGGTGAGGGACAAGGTGGCCTCCATCAGGAGGTATGAGAGGGGCACAGGTGGTGGTCCCCCATGTCCTGTCACCCTGACCGCAGAGGAGGAGGTGGTCGCTCGGTGCCTGGAGAGGGAGCAGGTGGAGGGGGTCGCAGGCTATGACTCCGTGGAGGAAGGCACAAGGACAGGTAAGTGTTTTATAATCCCCTATTTGATGTTTTGCATTTGGGGGGGGGGGGTACATGTGCCAAGTGTGTGGGACCACCAACATGTGTCTGCTTTGTGTCATCCACAGATGACGGAGCTGGGCCATCATCTGTCAGCCTGCATTCCACCCCATCCCCCCCACGCCATCATGTGCCCGAGCCACTGGGTGGTGAAGAGGTTGTTGAGGAGGAGAGTGGCCACACCACACCTGCCGAGGTGGTTGTGGAAGATCCTGCTGTGGCAGAGCAGGACTTTTCTTTGGTCTTGTCGGTCTCCTCCCCTTCTCCTGGCCCGTCTGTCGTCCCCTCCCCCATCCTTGGAAGCCCCTCAAGGGCGACACCTTCCACCCGAGGACATACATCTTCTGGCCCCAGGAAGGCGACCCAGAAGACCAGGGGGGTGTCTGATGGTGTCCAGGACCAGTTGGCAAGGGATCACGCCAGACAGACAGAACAGATGGGGGCCATAGCGGACCACTTGCAGAAAGTCTCTGACAGCCTGGGCTCCGTTGCCAACATCAGCAACGCAGTGCAGGATGTCAGCTCTAACTGCGCTGCAGTGGTCACCACTTTGGGGGAGGTGCAGGGGGATATCCAGCACCTCACTGCAGCCGTCCAGGCCAACACTGCTGCCATCCATGGTAACAGTGCTGCCATCCGGGAGCAGGGGAGGCTGAGTCGGCGGGCCCAGCATTACCAGGTGACCCGTCAGCTCCGGATGCAGGCCCAGACCAACAGTTATCTTGGACGGATAGCCAGGGCCTTGGAGGGCACGCAGGCCACACCTGCCAGGAGTGGCCCACCTGGGGATCAGCCACCTCCAGATGCCCCCCCACCCACTCCATCCAGGCAGCTGCGGAGCCAGAGAGGGGCCCCCAGAAGAAGCCCCCGGCATCCCCGATGAGGCCTTTTTTTTGGTGCTGGTTTTATATTATTATTTTTGACATACTCAGGTCATGAGTTTATTTTATTTTTTTCTCAGGTTATGAGATTATTTTTCTTTTATTGGTCAGGATATGATCTTTCTAATTTATTTTTGTACTGCACACGGTCAGGAGTGCAGGGGACAGTGTGAATGGTGTGTGAATGTGAGAGGGTGGCACTCCTGAAAGTAAGGGGTGTCACCCTCGGCCGTGGTGGTGAAGTGAACCCCACGGCTGAATGAATGATGTGTGAAAGGTGTGTGAATGGACAGTGACATCATTGGGGCCTTGACGCGGCGTTACTGCTCCCAACTCCTACATGCTGGACTTGGGCTAATCCAATGCGATGTGCATGTGGTGTGTGTGATCTAGGGACATCAGTGGTGTACACGCGTGCACTGTCTGTGTTATTAATGTTTTGGTTTAGTGTCCAAAGATGCCTACGGCGAGGACCCTCCTGACTGCTCTTCCATCAGCAGACTGGGTGTCCTCTGGCAGGGGGGGACTGTGTGGGTCGGGGGTCAGGTCATCACGTATGTCAATATGCAGGCCTTTTTTCATAGCAAAGTTATGTAGTATGCAACATGCACCGATGATCTGACACACAAAGGTAGGGGAATACAATAGGGCCCCCCCAGACTTATCCAGGCATCGGAAACGGGACTTCAGGAGCCCGAATGTTTGCTCCACCACTGCACGGGTTTTGATGTGTGCTTCATTGTATCTTCTCTCTCCTCTGGTTTGGGGGTTCCGGAAAGGAGTCATTAGATGGGGTCCCAATGCATATGCAGAGTCACCTGTAAGGTAAAAGACAGGAGAATGTTAGTCATGCATGTGCGATTTCTGTTGTGCATGACGGGAGGGGATAGTCATGCCTGACTCCCATGTCACTCACCAACCAGCCAGCTGTCCCCATACATGTTCTGGTTAAATTCTGCTGGGATGGGGCTCTGACGGTATATGAAGCTGTCATGGCTGGACCCGGGGTGTTTGGCACGGACGTGCCATATGAGGCGTTGGGCATCGGCTATCACCTGTACGTTGATGGAATGCCAATGCTTCCGATTGCGGTATATGTGCTCTGTGGCACTGGGGGGCTGTAGGGCCACATGTGTGCAATCAATGGCCCCCACAGTGCGTGGGAATCTGGCAATGTTGTAGAAATCTGTCATTGCCTTCTGCCGCAGCTCCTCAGTGGTTGGTCTGATGAACTGGTTGGACATGCGTCTGAGGATTGCAGGGACAACCTGGTGCACACATCTGCTTATGGAGGACTGTGACATCCCAGCCACCACTCCACTTGTACGCTGGAATGATCCACTGGCAAGGAAATGGAGTGTTGCCAGTACCTTCACCAGTGGCTGCACTGCTTGTGATCGGTGTGTTTGGGCTGGTGATGTCCTCCTGCAGGGTTGTGGTTAGTTCAAGTATTGCATCTGGGCTGAATCTGAATAGGCGATACACCTCCTCATCCCCCATGCCAAAGAGGTTCATACGTGTGCGGTATATCCTCTCACGTGCCCGCCTTCTTGGTTCCAGGGGACCCATCAGTAGTTCTAGGACCACGAGTGCCCCTGGCATGTTGGCACACAGAGGTGTTGTCCTTGCAAGTGGGGGTGCTCAGCTAGCTCCTATCGTCGGTAACGCTGCTGTAGCTGCTCTCCTGCTGACCTGTGACCGTCTGGAGTAAAGATAAAGCAGCCTTTTGTAGAAATAACTTTGCGCTGGACGGATCAGATACGCGCGGCGCATGTAGCCAGCGTATGGTGCTAATCCGTTCGTGAATTGGGAAATCTCCCTCATTTGCATATTTGCAGGGGAAATCAATGGGCGCGACTGATGCGGCCAGCGAAAATAAACGCTGACGATACTCTGGCGTCGGAACGTTCCGCCGGTCGCAAATGAGCCGTTATTGGGCGCATCTAGTTTGGTGGGTACGGGCACATAGAAACGTCGGCGCATCAGCACAGTTACGCGGCGCATATCCAAATACTCCAGCGCAAGTGTTCGTGAATCTGGCCCATTGTGTATTTGACAGACCATCGGTGGCAGGGAGAGCTATTGGTGGCAGACCAGCAGCGGTGGCAGGAGATGGCAATGATGGCAAACTAGATGAGGTTACAGCAGCAAGTAATGGTGGCAGGCCAGCAACGGTGATCAGAGCTAGTAATGGTGGCAGGAGATGGTAATAGTGGCAGCTCTGCTGCTATGGCAGGAACGGCGTCAAGAAACGTTGATGGCATAAGGCATTAGGACTTTATCCTGCTTGGTGTCTTGTCTTGTCTTATCTTCTCCAGCCGTACATCCAATATTGGAATGTTCACTAGTACTGTATGTACCTGTTCTTCCAACTCAGGTTCATCGCGTGCTTCATGTCCTTCTAGAAACACCCTAGACAGGGTATCTGCCATGGGAAGTTCCTTTCCAGGTTTGTACTTTACTGTGAGATCATACTGCTGTATTTTCATACGCATTTGCTGCAGACATGGAGGTGTAGAAGCTAGCGGTTTCTGTAGGATGTACTCCAATAGCTTGTGGTCCGTTTCCACGACTACTGGGCAATCATGTATGTACTGGTGAAATTTCTCACATCCATTCACAATAGCCAAATCTTTCTGGCTTGCGTTGGGTGCTCGTGAAGCATATGCCAAAGGATGTCCTTTTGAGTCAGTACAGCACCTAACACACACTGGGATGCATCCACTTGAAGTACAGTTTTACAGTTTACATCAAAATATTTCAGTATTGGCCCTGGATGTTTAGTGATCAGTTTTTCCACTTTGTCGAAAGTCTTTTCCATGTTTGCATCCCAACATCAAACAGCATCCTTCTGTAGAAGTGTACGTAGCAGTGCTCTCTGTTAAGCAAGGCCATAAGAGAATTTGGATAGATAGTTAAAAATGCCTAGTGATATCTCCAGCTTCTTTGTGAAGGTTGGGGCCTTCATGTTAAAAACTGCTCTAATCTTCTTTGGGTCAGGCTTTAAGCCCTCTTTTGTTAGTAGGTGTTCAAAATATGTAACTTCTTCTACCCCAATTGGCATTTTGTTTGGATTGAGTGTAAGGCCGCGTACACACGATTGGTCAAAACCGATGAGAACGGACTGAAGGTCCGTTTCATCGGTCCAAACCGATCGTGTGTGGGCCCCATCAGTCAGTTATCATTCAGTCAAAAAAAAGAGAACTTGCTTTAAAATTTAACCGATGGATGCCTAACCGATAGGACAAAACAGATCGTTGGTATGCAAAAGCATCGAATAAAAAGCAGCGCATGTTTAGAATCAAGTCGACGCATGCTTGGAAGCATTGAACTTAATTTTTTCAGCACGTCATTGTGTTTTACGTCACCGTAGGCACATCAGACCATTAGTCAGCTTCATCGGTTAACATCGGATGGACTAATCGTGTGTACGTGGCCTAATATTCTTCTCACGACACAGATTAACCCCTTAGTAACCGCCCTATAGACGAAATACGTCCATAAGGCGGTTCCCTAACTCTAACCGGACGTCCATGGACGTCCTCCCGTAGAATTAGACACGCGCGCCCGAGCTGGTGCGCACACACGATCACTGGCGCTCGCCGGGTACATGGGACCCGCAGCAACAAGGATCGCGGTAAGGAGCCAATGGAAGCGGCTCCTTACCATGTGATCGCGCCGTCCAATGATGGTGCGATCACATGTAAACAAACCAACGTCATTTGATGACGCCGGTTCCTCCCTCCTCTCTCTGTACCGATCGGTACAGTGTGAGAGGAGAGCGCGAGTGTCGGCAGCGCTGTGGCTGGATCTGTGACTATTGCAGTCACAGATCCAGCCATCCCTGCTCAGCCATCCCTGCTCAGCCTGCATTAACCCCTTCCTTCCCTGCACAATACTCTGCAATACCCCCTGCAATACCCCCTGTGCAATACTCTGCAATACCCCCTGTGCAATACTCTGCAATACCCCCTGCGCAATACTCTGCAATACCCCCTGCGCAATACTCTGCAATACCCCCTGCGCAATACTCTGCAATACCCCCGCGCAATACTCTGCAATACTCCCGCGCCATACTCTGCAATACCCCCTGCGCAATACTCTGCAATACCCCCTGCGCAATACTCTGCAATACCCCCGCCAGTACTCTGCAGTACCCCCTGCCAGTACTCTGCAGTACCCCTTGCGCAATACTCTGCAGTACCCCTGCGCAATACTCTGCAGTACCCCCTGCACAGTACTCTGCACAATACTCTGCAATACCCCCGCACAATACTCTGCAATACCCCCGCGCAATACTGTGCAATACCCCCGCCAGTACTCTGCAGTACCCCCTGCCAGTACTCTGCAGTACCCCTTGCGCAATACTCTGCAGTACCACCTGCGCAATACTCTGCAGTACCCCCTGCGCAGTACTCTGCACAATACTCTGCAATACCCCCACACAATACTCTGCAATACCCCCACGCAATACTCTGCAATACCCCCATGCAATACTCTGCAATACCCCCACGCAATACTCTGCAATACCCCCGCACAATACTCTGCAAAACCCCCCGCACAATACTCTGCAAAACCCCCCGCACAATACTCTGCAATACCCCCGCGCAATACTCTACAATTCCCCTGTGCAATACTCTGCAATACCCCCGCGCAATACTCTGCAATACCCCCGCGCAATACTCTGCAATACCCCTGCGCAATACTCTGCAATACCCCCGCGCAATACTCTGCAATACCCCCGCACAATACTCTGCAATACCCCCCCGCACAATACTCTGCAATACCCCCCCCGCACAATACTCTGCAATACCCAACCAATACTTTGCAATACCCCGGCCAATACTCTGCAATACCCAGAAAAAAATACTCTGGGGAAAAAAATGCGTTTTAACCACTTCCCACCCACATCATATGACGTCCTTGACTTTGTGCAGGGATATCTGAATGATGCCTGCAGCTACAGGCATCATTCAGATATACATTTTTTTAGCCGGCGATTCCCTACACCATAAGAACGATCATGGCGGCTGTTCTGCCTCTTGATCGTTCTTACCGGAGGCAAAAGGGGACATCCCCACTCCCTTCGCACTCCAATGCTTCTTCTGACTCACCGCTACGATCAAAGCCAGG
Source organism: Rana kukunoris (assembly GCA_029574335.1). Classification (NCBI taxonomy): domain Eukaryota; kingdom Metazoa; phylum Chordata; class Amphibia; order Anura; family Ranidae; genus Rana; species Rana kukunoris. Next base: position 83,024 of record JAJQKJ010000254.1, read on the forward strand.
ATCATTTTTTTTCAGGCTTCCCAGCCTAGAGGTGAGATGTGGGGTCTTATTGACCCCATATCTCACTGTAAAGAGGACCTGTCATGCTAAATTCCTATTACAAGTTTACATTCCTTGTAATAGAAATAAAAGTGATCAAAACGTTTATTTTTGGGGAAAAACGTATCAAACTAAAATAAATAAAGTAAAATAAACAATAAAAATAAAATAAAAATTAAAGCACCCCTGTTCCCGCGTGCTCGTATACAGAAGCGAACGTGCACGTAAGTCCCGCCCACATATGAAAACGGTGTTCAAACCACACATGTGAGGTATCGCTGCGAACGTTAGAGCGAGAGCAATCATTTTGGCCCTAGACCTCTTCAACTAAAAAGATGTAACCAGTAAAAATATTTAAAGCGTCACCTATGGGGATTTTTAAGTAGCGAAGTTTGGCGCCATTCCACAAGCGTGTGCAATATTGAAGGGTGACATGTTGGGTATCTATTTACTCAGCGTAACTTCATCTTTCATATTAAGCAAAAACATTGGGCTAACTTTAATGTTTTTTTTTTTTTTTTAAAAGCACAAAACTGTTTTATTTCCAAAAAAAATGCGTTAAAAAAATTGCTGTGCTAATAACATGCGTGATAAAAAGTTGCAACGACCGCCATTGTATTCTCTAGGGTTTTTGCTAAAAAATCATATATAATGTTTTGGGGTTCTATGTAATTTTCTAGCAAATAAATGATGATTTTTCCATGTAGGAGAGAAATGTCAGAATTGGTCTGGGTGTTCCAGAACGCCTGATGGTGCTCTGTATGTGGCCACGCTGTGTAAAAGTCTAACACATGGGGTATCGTCATACTTGGGAGGAATAGCAGAATGTGTTTTGGGGTGTAATTTGTGGTATGCATATGCTGTGTGTGAGAAATAACCTGATAATATGAAACTTTTGTGGAAAAAAAATTAATAAAAAAAACTTGATTTTGCAAAGAATTGTGGGAAAAAATGACAACTTCAAAAAACTCACAATGCCTCTTTCTAAATACCTTGGAATGTCTTCTTTCCAAAAAGTGGTCATTTGGGGGGTATTTTTACTTTTCTGGCATGTTAGGGTCTCAAGAAATGAGAGAGGCTGTCAGTACATCAGGTATAATCAAATTGATCAATTTTCAGTAATTGGTACCATAGCTTGTAGACCTTATAACTTTCACCCAGACTAAATAATATCTAAAAAAAAAATTGTTTTGTTACCAAAGATATGTAGCAGTATACATTTAGGCCAAATTTATGAAGAAAAATTACTTTTTTGCAAAATGTTATAATAGAAATGAAGAAAAAATCATTTTTTTACAAAAATTGTCATTTATAGCAAAAAAAATTGAAACCGCAGAGGTGATTAACCACTTCACGCCCAGCCAATAGCCGATTTACGGCAGGGAAGTGGTTATGAAATCGTGACTAGACGTTCTCAAACGTCCTGCACGATTTCATGCCGCGCGCGCCCGTGCGTGCGCGCAGCGCGGCGATCTGTGATGCGGGGTGTCAGTCTGACACCCTGCACCTCCGATCTCGGTAAAGAGTCTCCGGCGGAGCCTCGTTACCACGTGATCAGCCGTGTCCAATCACGGCTGATCACGATGTAAACAGGAAGAGCCGCCGACGGCTCTTCCTCACTCGCGTCTGACAGACGCGTGTACAGGAGAGCCGATCAGCGGCTCTCCTGACAGGGGGGGTTCGCGCTGATTGTTTATCAGCGCAGCCCCCCCCTCGGATCGCCACACGGACCACCAGGGAGTGCCCACACTAGACCACCAGGGAACTTAAAAATAAAAATAAAAAAGGACACAAAAAGGACAAAAAAATAAAAATCAGCAAGAAAATAAAAAAAGGGGCAGTAAAAAAAATGATGCCAATCAGTGCCCACACATGGGCACTGATTGGCAACATTGATCCATCAGTGCCACCCCTCAGTGATCATCAGTGCCATCCCAGTGTCTGTCAGTGCCACCCCACAGTGCCAATCCATGCCCAGTGCCCACCTATCAGTGCCCACCTGTGCCACCTATCAGTGCCCACCTGTGCCACCTATCAGTGCCCACCTGTGCCGCCTATGAGTGCCCACCTGTGCCGCCTATGAGTGCCCACCTGTGCCGCCTATGAGTGCCCAGTGCCGCCCATGAGTGCCCATCAGTGCCGCCCATGAGTGCCCATCAGTGCCGCCCATGAGTGCCCATCAGTGCCGCCCATGAGTGCCCATCAGTGCCCCATACCAGCGCCGCCTATCCGTGCCCATCAGTGCTACCTAATCGGTGCCCATCAGAACTACCTCATCGGTGCCCATCAGTGCCACCTCATTGGTGCCCATCAGTGCCACCATATCAGTGCCCGTAATTGAAAGAGAAAACATACTCATTTACAAAAAAATTAACAGAAAAAAATAAAAACTTTATTTTTTTTTCAAAATCTTTGCTCTATTTTTAGTTGTTGCGCAAAAAAAAAATCGCAGAGGTGATCAAATACCACCAAAAGAAAGCTCTATTTGTGGGGAAAAAAGGACGCCAATTTTGTTTAGGTGCAGTGTAGCATGACCGCGCAATTGTCATTCAAATTGCGACAGTGCTGAAAGCTGAAAATTGGCTTGGGCGGGAAGGTGCGTAAGTGCCTGGTATGGAAGTGGTTAAATACCACCAAAAGTAATCTCTATTTGTGGGAAAAAAGGACACAAATTTCATTTGGTTACAGTGTTATATGACTGAGTTATTGTCATTCAAAATGTGAGAGCACCGAAAGCTGAAAATTGGTCTGGTTATTAAGGGTGTTTAAGTGCCCAGTGGTCAAGTGGTTAGGCAAAGCAGTAAGGTTTTTGTCATGTTCCATTTGATCCTTTCCATAGACCAGCAAATAATTAACTATTACTTCAACACCCTGTAGACCACTTTGCAAGTTAACCTTTTGTAATGGTGTTACTCATACCCCATAGTGCTTTTACAAACCCAGGTTCTTTAGGAATACACCAAGACTCAACAAGCACCCCTTGAATAACCTCAGACCAGGCTCACAGCAGTTGGAACTTTATTGTAAACTCAGCATGTACAGTACAAAAAGGTAAAATATTAACCCCTTCTCCCCTGACTAAATACAGTAAGCAACCTCCTACACAGATATGATGGATGCAGAGGTTTACCCAACTATATTAGCAGCCATAGCAATAGAATGATTGAGAATGTGGTCCTTTGGTACACTTAACATTGTAGTGATTTTAACTGTACTGCACTAGCATGTGCTGCAAACAAAGGGCAGCTTTGCTTGTGTCAGGAGTCAGGACCAAATTCACAATGCCGACCACCAAAAAAGACCCTACCAACATTTTAATATACAATATAACTCCCATATTCAATAACCCCACACCCAACCCTATATATAAACCCTTTTTTTTTAAACTTAAGTGAAATTAAAAGAAATAAAATAAATGGGGAAAAAAAACAATAATACATTTACAGTAATGTAGAAAAATGGGATATGGGGGTGGGTGCGCTAATAAATAAACCAAGTAAAAGTACACAATAGAAGTACATATAATGCATATAAATAAATACTAAATATTGTGATGCTAGATGATCTAGCGTAAAAGTCCATATAAGCCATCCATGTCAGTATTGGAATATTAACATAGTGGGCACACACAATGTGCAATAGTGCAAAATAAATGTACAAAAATACAGCAAGTGTAGGGGAAGTTCTGTGAGTCCGTAGAAAGATCTTAGATGATTCAGATCAGATATGGTGCTCAAATAATGTGTAGTCCACCTTCACCAGTACATATGTTCTACACCCAAAGTGAATGCGTGAAATGGTTCCTTACCAGATGGTAATGACCCTTAATTTGTTACCAAAAGAAGGAGTCAAAAACAGCTTGTGCAGTAAGACCTGCGTATACAAATGCGTCCTAGTGCTGGATGTACTTGCAATCAGATGAGTTCCAATGGTCACATGAAATAATAAAATGATGCCAACATACATGTAGTGTAACCAGTTTAATTAAAAAGTACAAAGATACAAAAAAAAACGCCGATTGGCTGCTTACGTTTGGTTGTGCCCCAAACCCGGCACTGAGGCTAAGTCGCGTGGGTGGTAAAGTCTCTGGTCCCGGGTGATAGACAAGTGTCTCTGGCGTGCGTTCCACTCGATCGGAGATCGGAACCAGCGGGACAGGAAGTGACGAGTAGAGCGTGCGTGGATGGATACCTCCTCGACGTACGTTTCGTTGTGAACGTCTTCAGGAAGCGTATCATACCACGCTAAGATTGGTTGTTATATACAGTATGTCTGTCAATTAGAGTGGGCGGACGTGAGGTGAACTCAGTCCCAGTGACGGATTCGATGCAATATCGGGTCCAACGTGATGTCGGATGCGGGCCAATGGTTAATATGAATATGCTAAATCGAAAACAATTGTACCCCCCATAAAACATAAACATATACAGCAATGCCAATTGTTATTGTGGTGTAGCTATCGACGTTAAAATCATATAAGTATAAAATCTACAACCTAACAATGACAAGCAATGATGGTAGTCTAGTAGTCATACTATAATAAATTGGCTCTATACAGGGTTGCCTATATGGATACCCTGTAAGTAGCTTGAACAAGAGTCATCTAGATAGTATGCTTGACATAAAAGTAAAATGAATTAAATTATAAAATATATAAAATGATAGCAAAGCTAGGTGATGAGTTGTTCTAAGAGACTGTAGATTGACAGCTACTAATCTCATAGGTCCAGTCATCATGATCTTGAACTAAACAAATTGAGGTAGTGGTATTTAGCTCATGAATTAGTACTGGGGTAGTTGTTGAATGATTAGTTATTAGTAAGGAAACAATTCAAATCCAGCTCAATGTTAAGGCCCTGCGGATGCATGACCCGTAGCCGGTGGATCCACATTGTCTCATTCTGAGAGATGGCTTGTTTCATATTAGTGCCCCTCCAGTGGTTGGTGATTTTATCTATACCACAAAAAGAGAGTTTACTGGGGTCATTATTGTGATATTCTGCAAAGTGTTTTGATACCCTATGGTTTGGAAATCCATTAATAATGTTAGCTACATGTTCGTTGATTCTAATTCTTAATTTCCTTGTGGTACGTCCCCATACTGTAGCAAACATGGACATTCCAGTAAATATGTGACATGATGTGTGTCACATGTAATTAAAGGTTTTATGGTGTATTCCTTTCATGTGATATTGGATTTGAATTTGCTGATTTTTCTGGTTATTCTACTGGTGCTGTTACATGATCTGCACCTAGTACAATAATGGAAACCTGACCCGTCTAAAAAGGTTGGTGGTTTGGGTGGAGGGTCTGGGACATTTGGAGCTAATATGTTCCGTATTCCCGGTGCTCTCCTGTAAATAAATTTGGGTTTAGGAGGTAAAATCATGACCAAGTCGTTGTCTTTTAAGAGAATAGGCCAATGTTTACAAAAGATTTTCTCTATACTTTTGTATTGGCGGTGAAATCCAGAAAAGAATGCTAGATCACCTGAGAATGGAGTTTTCTTTTTTGGAATCAGTAGAACTTTTCTATACATTTGGCGACTTCCAGGACAGTTTTTTCTAATATTTGTGGGAGGTAGCCCTTTTCTTTGAATTTATCCGTTAAAGTTGCTGATTGAGATTGGAAATCAGTGATATCATCGCAGTTGCGACGTATTCACATGTATTGTCCTTTGGGGATAGTACTTAACCATTTGGGGTGATGGCAACTATTCACTGGTACAAAGGCATTCCTGTATGTGCCCTTGAAATGGGTTTGTGTGCTAATCTTTTTGTCTTTTTTTAACCAGGGTTAAGTCCAGATAGTTAATGGAAACAAGACTGGATGTTGCTGAAAACTTGAGACCATACTGGTTATTCATACCATTCAAAAAGCTGTCCAAAGAGTCCCAAGGTCCCTTCCACATAAGGATAATGTTGTCTATGTATCTCCTATAAAAAAATAAGAGATACTGGGTGGTTCTGGTAGATGGACTCCTCCTCCCATTTATTTAATACCAGATTAGCCACGCTGGGGGCATATCTGGCCCCCATTGCCACCCCTTTGACCTGATTGAAAAATTGTCCTAGTGCCCAGAAGTAGTTATTGCCCATGGCTTGTTGTAGTCCATCAATTAAGAATTGAACCTGTACTTCTGGTAATCTTAGGTCGGCCCTAAGTGCCAGAGTAACTGCTTCTATAGCATCATCTTGTCTAATGTTAGTGTACAGTGAGTCGACGTCCACTGTCACCAACCATGTGCCTTCTGAAATTTCTAGGGAAGACAGAGACTGGATGAGATCCCTACTATCTTTTAAATATGATTTTCCCAGTATGACCAGTGGCTGCAAGAACATATCTAGATATTCTCAGATTCTAGAATACAAAGAACCAATCCCACTTACAATAGGTCTCCCTGGTGGGTTGGTTGCATTTTTGTGCACCTTGGGAACTATATACAGAACTGGGGTTTTGGGTGTGGTAGGGACTAGATAAAGTGCCTCTTTGGTATTGAGTATGGATTTAGCCTTACCCTCCAGGGTCCATAGTGAAAGTAGATCTTTGAGTTTAGGCAAAGGGTTCCCTCTAAGTGGCTGGTAGGTGGTTGTGTCCTCTAGTAGTCTCTGGAGCTCCCCATAGTAGTACTCCTTGGTGAGCACCACTACCCCTCCCCCTTTGTCTGCAGGGTGAATGATTATGTTTTTGTTTTCCTCCAGTTTTTTGATTTCTTCTCTAATAGTACTGTTGTTTTTAGTTTGTTTGAACTCCAGGTCTCTAATTTCATCCTGTATCATGTTTTTAAAAACCTCTACATGATGAAGTGTTTCTTTTTTGGGATTAAACACTGAGTTGTTCTTTAACCCTGTGTGTATGAAATTATCGTTGACTGCGATTGGTGTGGTAGTGTTTTGTTGTGAGAAGTGTTTTTTGATATTCAATTTCCTCACATACTTTTCTACTTCAATGAATACCTCAAATTTATTTATGTTTTTGTCTGGACAAAATTTCATGCCTTGCGAAAGTACTTCCAATTCTGCATTGGAAAAGTCAACCCCCACAAGATTGAAAATTCCTTCACTCAGTTGTCTCGGGGTCTTTTTCTTCCTCATTACCCCTCTTCTTCCTCTTTTTCTGGGTCTAATTTCTGTTGGAGTGTAGGGGTAGGAGGGATCTTGTAAGGCTCCTTCCATCCCCTCCATTCCCCCCCCTGTGGTGGGTGACTATATTGTTGGGCCGGTCTACCCCTATAGTTACCTCTATAGTGTCCTCGTGGGGGTCTAGGGACATATTGGCTAGGACCGGGATTATGATAATAGTAATCATAATCTCCCGGATAATTTGCCAGTGGAGCATACCTGTTGTAGTTGGAGGCTCCATATGGGACTGGGTATTGATCATACTGGGCTGTATGGTTTCCATGTTTGATAGGTGTAGTACCTTTCCCTGGTGGATATATATTACCTTTGAAAGGTGCAGAATTTTTAGTTGGGTTGGGAGTGTGGGTTTTATTTTTTTTGTTTAGCTTTGCTACCTACTTGAGAAACTCGATTTGGTGCTTCCATGTCCCTATCTTTTATGGGATCTATATGGTTAGCAGGATTAAAATCTCCCTGCCATTTGTAGAATAATACAGAACATGCGGGGGTATACACAGCATGTAACCCACCACCACATTACAAACTACAATAAACTATGATGTATATGCCACTATATAACAACAACCATCGTTCCCTGCAAAGACTATGTTAATTTTCCCTATCCACTCCAGGTCTTTTCAACACACACACACACAGAAAAAAGGATTCTGGGAAGCCTGACTTTTATAGAGGGGGGCTAGCACATGGTTGGTCATTCTAAACCACCTGCCCACAATTCAAAGGCCAGGAAGTGCATCACTGGCCATTGGTTGCTATGGAATGACTGCATTCGTTTGTCATTTTCTGACTGCAAACAACTTTGGGAGGAACTAATTTTCAACTCGAACCCAAAGCTCTTCCCTAGTTATAGTCAGAACCGTTCACATGCTGCTTTATGAGCTTGCCAAGCAGGGGATAATAATGAAGTCAGAATTCATTTCCCTGACCGTTTCAGATGCTATCTGCTAAAGAATCTTGGAAATTTGCCAAGATTCCTCTATTGTAAAGATTTTTTTTTTAAGTTAACTATTGCAAGATGTGGGGAGCATCTGGAGCACATGCAAGAGGTCCGTTCATGAGACACAACCAAAAAAAAGGTACATGGAGGAATGTAGTGAAGTCTCATGAGAAAGATCAGAGGTCACTGAAAATACTGCAGTTCTTAATGAACTGTTTTATTGTTGTGTTTTTAATTCTGGTGTACCGCAAAATGCCAAGGCATACTGTAAAAGGAGTCAAAACCCTACACATAGTAAGTGATATGGGGACCATAAATTGTGATTGAAATATGAAGTAAATACAGCTGAGAAATTACATACAAACCAAAATATTCAGTCAACAAGATTTAACAGCAACATCAAATGAAAGTTTTGCACTTGACTAAGTGAGTTTATTTTTAACTAAGAAACAGCTTTATATAACACTGCAGTACAGTTTATTCACAGACAGTACCTACATTGCTGTCTTCCATATTTAATTTTTACACAATCCCATAGCCAGCCAGCATTTGCTGGAAATGGCAATGTTCTAATTGGTGCAATGCCGCATCTGCACCAAGTTTCTCTACTACTCTTTGCGAAATCGGCCTGTGATTTACATTGCCATCTGTGCAGAAACCTGCACAGATGTCTCTGTAATCGCGGCCAAAATCGGGACTGACAGACGGGAGTGAAATCATGTGATTTGTTAGGCAGCTCCGGGGTCTTCTTCTGACTTTGGTGGTCTCTTCTGACTTCGGGGGTCTCTTCCGACTTTGGCGCTCTCTTCTCAGGCTCTCCGGTGCCTTCTGCCTTCTGCCGGGCTCCTCCTCTATCTTCTTCCAGCTCTTTTACTAGCGTTTGTCTGGTCTTCTCCGTCGTCTTCTTTCTTCTTCTCTTCCTCCGATGTTGACACAACGTTCTCTCCTGCTGTAATGCCGTGTGCGCGGTGCGCAACAATTTAGATAGGCATGGGGCGTGGTCACCAGGTGATGTCAATTAGCTGCAGCCGCAGATCAATGTATTCCGATAGCAGTTGGTGCCACTATCAGAATACAATTTCCAGGTGGTGATGGTAGGGGGAATTCCCTCATCCACCTTGTTCCCTCTCCAGCTAAGTGAAAAGAAAAAACGTGTCTGGCCAACTTAGGAAAAAATTATATGGTAATAGAATTACATAGAGTGGTCACAGAACAGCAAGAAAGCCGATGTGCATTACTCCCCTGTTCATGGAACTGTTGATGAAAGCTCTTCACCAATAAAGTTATTGTTCATGTATAGAAAAACACAAAATTTGGGCTAAACATCATACATTTGGTCCTAAAAAGCAAGAGCCAAACATCTGCAATGTTCGGGCCAGATTCAGGATGGCGAGCGGTTCTTTGTGGCGGCATAACTTTTCCTATTTATGTTACGCTGCCGCAACTTTACCCGCAAGTGCTGTATTCACAAAGCACTTGCGTGTAAAGTTGCGGCGGCATAGCGTAAATTGGGCGGCCTAATTCAAATTGGGCGGGTAGGGGGCGTATGCTATTTAAATTAGGCGCGTCCCCGCGCCGAATGTACTGCGCATGCGTCGACCATTGAAAAATCCCAGTGCGCATGCTCCGAATTATGACGGTGTTTTCGACGTGAACGTAATCAACGTAAATCCCCATTCACGGACGAGTTACGCAAACGACGTAAACATTTTCAAATTTCCCGCGCCATCTTTTTGGTGCTTTATCTTTACGCCGGGAAACCCCTTATGGAAACGGCGCAAAGTCACTGCGTCGGGCGGGCGTACGTTCGGGAATTGGCATATCTCGCTGATTTACATATGCTCGGCGTAAATCAGCGGGAACGCCCCTGGCGGCCATTTTAAAAATGCATTTAAGATCTGACGGCGTAATACAATAACGCCTGTCGGATCTTTCCTGCAAACCGGCGTATCTTGTTTTCTGAATACATGCCGGCGTATCACTGATACGCCGGCATAACTCTACCTGAATCTGGCCCTTCGAGTTTACTGAATTTGGTGCAAAATATGCACTAAAAGTCATGCAGCATGCATAAATACATTCCAAAATGATGTAGAAAGCCCTCCAAAGTTATGGAGGATATGTAGTAATAAACTAGTTGTGGACACTGGGCGTACTGCACATGGCAAAAAAAATTCAAGCGGAGGTCCGCCCACCCCTGCAAAAATTAAAAGCCAGCAGTTACATATACTGCAGCTGCTGACTTTTAATAATAGGACACTTACCTGTCCTGGGGTCCAGCGATTTCAGCACCACAGCTGATGTTTCCATCAGCTGTTGGGTGCTGCCGCTGCCATCGCCGGTAAGGCACTCACGAGGCACCGCTGCGCTCTACTATTGGCTTGTCAGCAGAGGGAGGAGGAGGGAGCCGAGCTGCTGATGTAATGCGCTGCGGACCGATCTCCCAGCAGTTGGAAAGGGTACCTTGTCAAAGACAGGTATCCGCCCCCTAACCCCTGAAAGGTGCCAAATGTGGCACCGGAGCGGGGAGTAGACAAATGAGTGGAACTCCGCTTAAAGTAAAGAACTCAGGACATGTAGAAGGTCCTGTCCTTGCACACATAGGCTGTTATCAGCAGTTTTTAGCTGGGGAGTTTTTTGGCTTTAAAAAAATCCCAAAACTAGTGAGTGAGTGAATAACTTGTATAGCGCTACACATGCAAACTGAATCGCCTCAAGGCACTTTTTCCATCCGGCGTCATCCTAATACTTCAGAAGAGGTGTGTAACGGAATGCACCGTGACAGACTGAGATATTCCTATGTCTAGGGTCACCTTATGTCGACTAGGGCCATAGGGTGACAGAGAATCATAATTCATATGTTACAGAAGACATTAATAAGGGACATTAATAATAATTCATGTTTGCAGGATGTCTTCAAATACCAAAAGCGGTTAGCTATTCAATCTGGGCACACATGATTTGGAAAGGTGTTAATCCAGGTCTACAAGACCAGAGTGAGTCATACCTTTGTATAATATGCTATTGAAATATCTTAAGGTGTTGGCTATTCATGTAAAAGACATTCCGTTGAAGGTGTGGATTGCACCCACTCTCACAAGACTCTGCCATTGTGTGATAAAGCTGCCTAGATAAACTTATTCAACTAGATGTCTGTGTTACTATTCAAGGTTAATTGAACCCTATTGAAGATGCGGTGCCGACCGGTCTACATGGTTAGCTTACCTGAATGCCTTTTAGAGTGTGATTGAAGCCCCCCATGGTGTGAAGGGGGGTGGAGATTGCATTGTCCTGTGATTAACTGCATTATGCTTGAGACTGTATAAGAAGCTGAGAAAATACTAATAAATTGTCATATCTTTGGAAGCAAGAACGGAGCTCTGTCTCGTCTTATTCTGGGAAAGGATATGGATCGTGTATGCAATATTGTCGGAGTGTGTCAGATAAGCTTGTCGTGGTTGGATGGAAGGTTGTAAGCGGTGGTGACCGTTACATTGGTGGCACAGCAGTGGGATGATTCCATCTTCAGAAGGACGGCTACAAGAATACATGACAATGGAGACGCTGTATGAACGGATGAAGCTCTCTTCCCTCATGGACTTACTGGAGAGCCGGGGCAGACCGGCCAGCAACCGTAAGAAAAGGGACATTATCGCAGAACTTGTCGAAATGAATAGAGCTAAGAGGCCCAGCGTAACAGACAGGACACCCGAGGAAGAATTTTTTTGATCGGGCTGTTAAACATGGACTGGCACAATATGGTCCTAATACTCCGCCGGAGATCATAGACCGGGTTATAGCGGCTGTGGATGCCACCTTGCGACAGCGAAGAAGTGCTGCAGCAGCTGAAGAGAGAGGAGAGGTGCAGATACCAGTCTCCATGGAAGAGGAATTCCAAAGGAGGTTACAAGAGATGCGGATACAGCATAGAGGACCAGTATCAGAGGAGGTCCTGTTGGGATGGTCGGATGTGATTCGGTGCCAACTCTGGAAGGAAGCATTAGCTCTGGAGCAGCAACACCAAGGAAAGGTCCTGCCCTCCATCTATGCAAGGTACTGGCCGCAGTATGACATACGAATGCTGTTGTTGGGGGAACAACCGAAGCAGGAGTGGATAGCCGAGTTAAGCAGGCTGATCCGGGCAGAGATGCAGCTGGATGAGAGCTACAGAGCCCTCCGGTGGTATGTAGCCCAAGAGTGCCCGTGGTCAGCGGATGACAGCCCCACAGAAGCCTATGACTATGATGGCCTGGGATTGTTGTATTGGAGGATGTCCAGTGATCCCGACTTTGGGGATGATCGGGAGTGGTGCTTGGAGGACATAATGGAGCACAGAGAGGAAAAATTAAATATCTCGGGAGGCCACTGGTCACAGGAAGATTTGGAATTTCTGGCCATTCGGGAATGGGACCTGGAGGTCGCCTACATACAGCTGCTAGACTCGGCTCAGCAGCAGGGTGGGGCTCCCATTGCCTGGGACTATGAGGAAAGTTCAGATGACAACTGTGAACTCCTGGCTGATGAATCGGCAGTGGAAAATATGGAGATTTTCATCCCTAAAGCCGAAGCGGATGGTGTGGAGTTCCAGGGAGCCGGGGCGGTTGGCCCCCCTCTCCAGCAACAAGCTGAGGTGGTAAAGCTTTTACCCCCAGCTGAATCACTGGCAACAGAGCAGGGTACCCCAAGCCTCTGCTCCCAACTAGCAGAAGAGGGGGACCCTGTGGTAGTGGATGGGACTGTGGTCTCCACTCACAGCAACACAGCGGAAGAGCTGGCAACAGAACAGAGGGTCACGGACCTCTGCTCTCCACTAACGGAAGAGGGGGACACTGTGGTAGTGGATGGGACTGTGGTCTCCACTCACAGCAACCCAGCGGAAGAGCTGGCAACAGAGCAGAGTGTCATAGGCCTCTGCTCCTCACTAACAGAAGAGGGGGATCCTGTGGTAGTGGATGGGACTATGGTCTCCACTCGCAGCAACCCAGCGGAAGAGCTGGCAACAGAGCAGAGTGTCATAGGCCTCTGCTCCTCACTAACAGAAGAGGGGGTTCCTGGGGTAGTGGATGGGACTTCAGTCTCCACTGGCACAACCCCAGAAAATGGTACAGGACTGGGACAGGAGGATGTCTGCTTTGCTTTGCAAGCACCGGGGGGTTTTCACCAAGCACCAGTGGATGGGACTTCAGTCTCCACTGGTATACCCCAGGAAGGGGGGGCAGTTGGCCCAGACCCCCAACAGCATGATGGACTGAGCCCAGCTACCCTGCCTTCTCCCCAGCGGCAGGCGTGTTCTCTGAGAGAGGCAGAGGTTGGCGGGGTGAGTAATGCTCAGTTTGGAGCCATTTATTTGGGGTACAGTATGGATACCAGCATTGGAGGACGGGAACTACTGACGGACTTCGGAGTCAACCCGTTTGGGGTTACCACCTGTGTCCTTCTCCCACCGAAAGGGCACCGTGACAGACTGAGATATTCCTATGTCTAGGGTCACCTTATGTCCACTAGGGCCATAGGGTGACAAAGAATCATAATTCATATGTTACAGAAGACATTAATAAGGGACATTAATAATAATTCATGTTTGCAGGATGTCTTCAAATACCAAAAGCGGTTAGCTATTCAATCTGGGCACACATGATTTGGAAAGGTGTTAATCCAGGTCTACAAGACCAGAGTGAGTCATACCTTTGTATAATATGCTATTGAAATATCTTAAGGTGTTGGCTATTCATGTGAAAGACATTCCGTTGAAGGTGTGGATTGCACCCACTCTCACAAGACTCTGCCATTGTGTGATAAAGCTGCCTAGATAAACTTATTCAACTAGATGTCTGTGTTACTATTCAAGGTTAATTGAACCCTATTGAAGATGCGGTGCCGACCGGTCTACATGGTTAGCTTACCTGAATGCCTTTTAGAGTGTGATTGAAGCCCCCCATGGTGTGAAGGGGGGTGGAGATTGCATTGTCCTGTGATTAACTGCATTATGCTTGAGACTGTATAAGAAGCTGAGAAAATACTAATAAATTGTCATATCTTTGGAAGCAAGTGCAGAGCTTGAGTCTCGTCTTATTCTGGGAAAGGATATGGATCGTGTATGCAATATTGTCGGAGTGTGTCAGATATGCTTGTTGTGGGTGGATGGAAGATCGTAAGCGGTAGTGACCATTACAAGGTGGGTCTTGAGTTTTCTCCTGAAGGCCTGATGGTTTTCTTCCATGCGGATGTCCGTTGGTAGAGCGTTCCATAGCCGTGGTCCTTGGACTGCAAATCTTCATTCTCCCTTTGATTTGTAGTTGTATTTGGGGATGTGGAGGAGGTTTTGGTTAGATGATCGGAGAGTGCGATGGGTGGTGTAGTGTTTTATTTTCTCGCATAAGTATTGAGGAGCCTTTCCTTGTGTGCATTTGTGGGTGAGGAAGAGGGTCTTGAATGTGATCCGATCATTTACTGTTAGCCAATAAAGGGCCCTCAGGGATGTGGTGATGGATTCCCAGGGTTTCTTTCCTGTTACCAACCCGGCTGCTGTGTTCTGAATGACTTGTAGGCGTGAGATCTGGTATTTTGGTAGTCCTAAGTAGAGGGAGTTTGCGTAGTCGAGTCAAGAATTGATGATTGTTCCGACTACTACAGCTGTGTCCTCTTCTGGGATGAAGGGGATGAGTCTACGCAGTAGGTGGAGAAGGTAGTGGGATCCTCTGACTAATGATCTTATTTGCGCATCCATCGACATCTCTGCATCAAAGGTTACCCCAAGGCTTTTGACCTTGGTACTTGGAGTGATGATCTGCCCAAGGATGGTGGGTGGTGTCCATGATGTCCTAGCTTTAGACTTTGGGTTTGCGTGGAGGAGAAGTAATTCTGTTTTTGATCCGTTGAGTTTGAGTGAGCTCTCGGTCATCCATTTGTCGATCAATGCCAGGCATTTTTCTAATCCGTGATATTGGTCCGTTTTTTTGGTCATCCGAAAGTAAAGTGTCGTCCGCATAGGAGTGGTAGCACAGATCTTGCTCACTGATGATTTTGAGGAGTGGGCGGAGGTAGATGTTGAAGAGCACGGGTGACAGAGGCGATCCTTGAGGGACTCCACAAGAAATAGTGCGCGCTTCCGTGGTAAAGACTCCTAGTTTCACTGTTTGGGACCGATTTCCTAGGAAGGAAGAGAACCAGGGTAGATCTGCATCTGTAACTCTGACTACTTCTTTGAGACAAATGAGTAAAGTTTTGTGATCCACTGTGTCGAATGCTGCACTTAGGTCCAGTAGCACCAGTAGGCATGATTCTCCGTCATCTGCTGCTTCGAGGACATCATCCCAGATTTTGAGCAGTGACGTTTCTGTGGCATTGCCTGGGCGGAAGCCTGATTGTAGTGGGTCCAGGAGTTTGTGGGTGTCCAAGTGGAGTTGTAGCTGCTGTACTTCTGCTTTCTCCATAATTTTAGAGAAGGTGTTTAAGCTTGTTATTGGTCTACGGTGGTTTGGGTCTTTGGGGTCGAGGTTGTTTTTTTTTTAGGAGGGGTTTAATTATCCCTTGTTTAAGGGAGATCAGAACAATACCTTCTTTAAAAGATTGATTTACAAACTGCGTTATGGTGGGTGCCAAAATATCGGTACATTCTTTCAGTAATTTAGTGGGAATGATGTCACCTGGTGATGTGCTGTCTCAGAGGCTTCTGATGATGTTTTTGGTGATGTCGACGGTGATTGGAACCAGCGAGAAACTTGCTGATTGTATAATATTTGTATTGTTTTCCTCCTCTTGCTTTAGCTGACTGGGGGTAGTTGTTTTTTCTGTTGGATTATTTCCTGGAGGTTTTTAATTTTGTTGATAAAGAAATCCGATAATTCATTACAGAATTCTTGAGTGTCGTTTGCTGGTGGCTCTAGGCATGTAGGTTTCATAGTCTGAGCGACTAATTTGAACAGTTCCCGGGGTCAGTTTAGGGATTTTGAGATGGTGTTTGAGAAGTGATCTCTTTTTGCTGTAAAGTTTGCTTTGTGGTATTTCTTGGTTAGTGCTTTGTAATTTGTGTGGTTTTCCTTCGAAGGGTTTCTTCTCCAGGCTCCTTCCGCTCTTCTTCGTTCTTGCTTCAGTAGCGTGAGAGTGTCATTAAACCAGCCAGAGTTATTTTTGCGGATGTGTACTCTGCGTTTCGGGGGAGACTGCATCTTCTGTTTGTAGTAGTGCTTTGTTTAAGAACTTGAGTGTTTGTTCCGTTGAATGGGTTTGATTTAGTATTCCAATTTTCTCTGATATTGTGGTTTTGAAGAGATCGGAGTGAAGTTTCTTCTGAGATCTTGTCCAATGTGTTGTTGTTAAGTTTTCCGTTTTTTTGTAAAATGGTGCTGGTGGTAATTTTGAACTTAATTTAGTCCGTCCATGGTAAAGGCATGTTATCCAGTGTGTTGATATCCAAATTTTGTTTGAAGATGAGGTTGAGTGTGTGCCCTGACCCATGCGTGGGAGCCTCTATCAGTTGCTGCAAGCCTAATTCTTCCAGTTGGTTGATGCAGGCTGTGGCGATGGGGATTGAAGTCTCCGAGTAACAGAAGGTTTTTGGTTTCCAAGGTGTATGTTGAAATGAATTTGGTGAAAGGAGTGAGAAAGTGTGTCTTTGCTCCTGGTGGTCTGTAGCATAGTAATATGCGGACGGTGTTCTGGGGTGTTGTTTGAAGTTGTAGTGTTGCGTTGGTTTGATGATGGAGAGGTGGGATTTGTAGATCACTGCTAGGCCTCCTCCTCTTTGTCCTATTCTATGCTCGGTTTGAATGCAGTAATTCTCAGGCACTAATTCTGTTAGGATGGTATTACAGTAAGGTGTTAGCCAGTTTTCCGTGATAAAGAGGCAATCAGTGTTGTTGTGGATGATAAAGTCGTGGATTGTCTGTCTGTGCTTGACTGCAGATCTAGTGTTGATCAGGGCGCATGATAAGTGTTGTAGTTGAGGTGGAGTCTTCCTATCTTTGGTGCTTGATTATCGACCGATTCTTAGAAGTTGTTCTTTCCTTAGTAGTTTTTGGGTGGCGGTTTGTAGTTCTGAGGCGGTGTTCCTTAGGCTGTGAAGTGTGGGCACTGAGAAGAGTTTTTCAGCTGTTCTCAGCTGTAAAAACGCTCTAATGTCAAAAACGCTGATAAACACAGATAAACGTTCAAAAACTTGGCTCACCTGCATTTTTTACGTTTTTGAACAATTTAAAAAAATATATAACATTTAAAAACACAAAAAAATTCTAATGGTGAAAAAAGCTAAGAAATAGACATGTGCATTCGTTTTCGTTAGAATGCATTTTTGTCCGAAAATCGGGTATTTTCGTTATCGTTTTAACGAACGAAAATGAAAGCGCAAGAAATGAAAACTGAACGATCCGACATAAAAAAATGCTTTATTTTCGTTTTCGTTCAGATCCGACGATTTTCGATGCTTTGTCGAATTTCCGTCTTTCAATTTCACAAAGTCATCGAAAATCGTCGTTCTGAATACAGTGAATAGGTATATTCACTGTATTCAGAACGACGATTTTCGATGCTTTGTCGAATTTCATTCTTTCAATTTCACAAAGTCATCGAAAATCGTCGTTCTGAATACAGGGAATAGGTATATTCCCTGTATTCAGAACAACGATTTTCGATGCTTTGTCGAATTTCCGTCGTTTACAGTTTTTCTCCATTGTTTTGGCTCATTTCTTGAAACAGAAATGACATTCTCAAAACAACATGGACAAATCTCCAAACCACTTGGCAATTGTTCACAACTGAATTGGATTTCTCATTCATTTCATCAAATTGCAAATGTCTCAGTACATGTCTGAATGTCTTAGTACATTTTTCAAATAATTTAGTACAAGTAGCCTACATTTAGCACAATTTTCAATTGAATAGATCTTGTTGATCTAAACTGATTTTTCAATTCTCAGTCTAATGGTCGTTCTCTCCAAAACGTGTCAGCGTCATTTCATTGTTTAAGTCATCACATGCACAATAGTCTGTTCAATTGTCAAAATTATTCAGGAACATAATACCATGAATACCATACATGAATCTCTTGCAAAATTTGATAAAATGATTACAGCAATTGACAGTCAGGTACAACTAGTACTTGACCAACGAAGGAGGAGTTGGAGTTGGTCTCAGGTGACCAATCAAACAGTAAGTTTAGTTTAGTTACCTGAGAGGTGCTGTCCATTATTGTGAATGCTGCCAAACATATATATATATATATATATATATATATATATATATATAAAGAGAGAGAGAGAGAGAGAGAGAGAGAGAGAGAGAGAGATAGAGATAGAGAGAGAGAGCTTGTCCATGCAGGACTAGTAGAATTTCTGAACATGGAGGAACCTGGCCATGTAAATGAACAAGGGCTAGAGGAAGAAGAAGGGGAAGAGTAAGGCCTCGTACACACGAGGGGATATGTCCGCTGAAAACGGTCCGATGGACCGTTTCAGCAGACATCTCCGCTCGTGTGTATGGGCTAGCGGACAGATTTCTCCACCCGACAGATTTCAAAGCATGCTTTGAAATCCATCCGGTGAAATCTGTCCGCCCGACATGTCTGCTGGTTAGTACACTTACCAGCAGACATGTCGTGCCCCACCGCCGCATGCGCGGAAGTGTTTAACTTCCTGATGCGGTGACGGGGCGGTGACGTGGCGGCGTCAACGTCACCACCGCGTCACCGCGCCGTCCGGCGGCGGGGAATTTGATCCGATGGTGTGTACACGCCATCGGATCAAACTCCCGATCGGACATATCCGATGGAAATGGTCCGCGGACCGCTTTCATCGGATATGTCCGATCGTGTGTACGAGGCCTAAGGGTGCGTGGTGGTGGAATAGGGGGAAGAGGCGGAGGAGCACGAAGACACCATGCTGTCCCTGATGAAATTCGGGCCACAATTATAGACCATGTCATCAACCATGGCCTCACAATCAATAATGGAATTATATAATGTATAGGACAGGACACTGTGCATAGAGCAACAAATATGTTTATTCGCTCATTTACGTATTCATTTAGAGTGTGTATGTGTGTGTGTGTGTGATAGGCCTACAGTATTACAGTATCTTACTTCAGTGGGATGTTAAGTATGATACTAACCATGACAAGAAAAATATTGTAGAAAATAAACTATGGAATAGTATGGAATAGTTTATTTTCTACAATATTGATGATACAGTTTACAGTAGTATTCCAGTATTACAGTAAAAAGTGCAGCTTACTGTATGATGCAATTATCATTATAATCCTTATTTTGAAGAATATAACATACAATACAGTAAGTAAAAGGGTCAAAGAGCTGCAATTACAGTAGTGCCTCCCATGTAAATCTATCTAATAATGTTACTGTAACATTTCAGTAAGTCTAGTCGTTGATAATTTTTCCCCTCCCCTTTCCATCAAATACCCCCTGTAGTACCTCTGCATAGGGTACATGTACCCCAGGTTTGGATCCACTGGAATACTGGGCAGTAGTATATTGAACTTGTGCAGAACATAGAACATTCCTATGTAGCTGTCTGTAACTGTAGCGTATGACTCTTCTGTATGACTGATTTGATGTTTTCTTTATTTACTCTATTGTAGAGAATAATGGCATTGGAAGTAGGGTTGTCTCGATACCGATATTAGTATCGGTATCGGGACCGATACAGAGTATTTGCGGGAGTACTTGTACTCGCGCAAATACCCCCGATGCCTAAATAGAATACTTCCCGCCACCGTCGCCGCCACCGCAAGCCGCTGCATACCACAAAGCCGCCGCCGCCACATACCGCCGTATATTGTAATCGCGCATTACAGGCACCTGTTTGAATTCTTAATGCTCGCCGCGTATAGACACTCCCCTTCTCGGGATTGGACGGATCTGTCCAATCCCGAGCAAGGGGGAGTGTCTATGCACTGAGCCGTGTGTATAGACACTCCCCCTTGCTCGGGATTGGTCCAATCCCGAGAAGGGGAGTGTCTATACGTGGCGGCCATTGAGAATTCAAACAGGTGCCTGTAATGGGGCGATTACAATACACGGCGGTATGCAGCATCATCTACAGTACTAAAGGTATGGGGGACAGGACATGGCTGCAATATGTGGGGAACATGACATGGCTGCATATATGGGGGACATGACATGGCTGCATATATGGGGGACATGACATGACTGCAATATGTGGGGGACATGACATGGCCTCAATATGTGGGGGACATGACATGGCTGCATATATGGGGGACATGACATGACTGCAATATGTGGGGGACATGACATGGCTGCAATATGTGGGGGACATGACATGGCTGCATATATGGGGGACATGACATGACTGCAATATGTGGGGGACATGACATGACTGCAATATGTGGGGGACATGACATGACTGCAATATGTGGGGGACATGACATGACTGCAATATGTGGGGGACATACATGGCTGCAATATGTGGGGGACATGACATGGCTGCAATATGTGGGGGACATGACATGGCTGCAATATGTGGGGGACATGACATGGCTGCATATATGGGGGACATGACATGACTGCAATATGTGGGGGACATGACATGGCTGCATATATGGGGGACATGACATGACTGCAATATGTGGGGGACATACATGGCTGCAATATGTGGGGGACAT
Organism: Rana kukunoris; assembly: GCA_029574335.1. Taxonomy (NCBI): domain Eukaryota; kingdom Metazoa; phylum Chordata; class Amphibia; order Anura; family Ranidae; genus Rana; species Rana kukunoris. The sequence continues at coordinate 103,775 of JAJQKJ010000254.1, forward strand.
GACATGGCTGCAATATGTGGGGGACAGGACATGGCTGCAATATGTGGGGGGACATGGCTGGGGGGACATGGCTGCATTTGGGGACACATTAAAAATAGTATCGGTATTCGGCGAGTACATGGAAAAAAGTATCAGTACTTGTACTCGGTCCTAAAAAAAAGGCATCGGGACAACCCTAATTGGAAGGAAACGAGATCTCTCACATACTCGTGTATGGGGATGAGGCTGGCTTCAACCTGGCCAAGGGCCGAAGACGTGGCCGTAATTTTATTGGCCACTGGGCCACGGTGGATGTCCCAGGCCAGCGAGGGGGCTATTGCTATGTATAACTATGTGTGCTGCCATTTCTGAGAATGGTGTGGCCACTCACATCCCCAGTCTTGGCCCATACAATACACAGAAGCTCCTTATCTTCTTGGACCACCTTCATTTGGATTTGATACCTGAAAATGAGAGAGGTCTCATAGGGCCTTACCTACCACACTATATAATTGTATGTGACAATGTGAATTTCCACCGTGGCCCGCTTATCAGGGCCTGGTTCACTGCTCATCCAAGGAAGGATATTGTGTTCCTACCACCTTACTCTCCTTTCCTCAATCCTATTGAGGAGTTTTTCTGTGCTTGGAGGTGGAGAGTGTATGAGCATCAGGCTCAAGATCAGAGGTCTCTGCTCCATGCAATAGACGCTGCCTGTAAGAATATTACAGGAGATCAGTGTAGGCGATGGTTGCGACATCTCCCTCGTTTCTTCCCTCGTTGCTTTGCAAGGGGGGATATACGCTGCAATGTTGATGGGAATCTGTGGCCAGACAGACAGCAGCATGTGGATGGGCAGGAGGTTGAGGGCAGTACCCAGGAGAGGGAGGGTGAGGACAGCGACCAGTGAAGAGATGTTAGGTCTCTTACACACGGGTGGCCTGTTCAGGTCCACCTACCAGTTTTTTAGGCGGACCTGAATGGGCTCTCTGTGCTCCTCTATAGAGCCACGGATGTCAGCGGTGACATGCCCGCTGACATCCAACCCGCTCCGATCCGCCAAAGTGTGACGGAGGAAAAACCTACTTTTCCATCCGTCTGGCGGATCGGATCGGGGTGAACACGGACAGACGGCCCGTGTTCATCCGATCCCCCCATAGGGGAGAACGGAGAGCTGACAGGGCAGTCCCTGCACAGTGTGCTAGGACCTCCCTGTCATCCGCCGGCTCAGCGGGGATCAACGGAGCGATCCCCGCTGAGCAAGTGGAGGTTCAAGGGGCGGATCATTACTGATTCGCCCCGTGTGAAAGGGGCCTTACAGTAGTTGTGAAACTCAAGCTTTATTTACAGCATTGTAGGCTAAATTTACAGTAATTGTCCTTGTTTTTTGTTTGTGTGTTTATTTTTCCGTATATTATACTGTATACGTTTTCTTTTTAGTCTCATGTATGGAAGTTACTTTGTGTGTGAATGATAATGGTACAATACTGTAAAGTAATTTTTCCTTGGCAGTATGAGTGCAATGTGTGATGTCAAACCTTGGAGGCGACTCTTACCTTAAAATCTTTTCTTTTTTTTTCAGTATTATACACAATTGTATTCAGTTAGCTAGACAAAAACTGTACAGTAAGTAACCATTGTCAATGAAGGACGGGGCTAAGACTGAAAGGTGGACATGAGGCATATTTCAATGGTCCTCTGCCATAGAGATAAAACATCTAAACATTTTGACTTGCAGTGCTTACACAATGCCAAAGGGATGATGCATTTTGGGGGCACTGACTATTTGAATAAAAAATAAATTTAGTTTTGACACATGAGTGAACTGTTTTGGGAAAGATATGAACTTTTTAAGGTGAACCATGGTGTTGTGCCGAACCATCCAGCTTATTTTGGCAAAAGCACCAAGAGAGCTGAGAATGTCTGGTCTGTTTCAAGAAATGAGCCAAAGCAATTGAGAAGAATATTTGCCATTTTGGAGGCACTGACTCTTTATATGGGAAAGGAATATGGTTTTGAAGCATGAGTGAACAGTTTTGGTAAAGATATGAGCTTTTACAAGTGAGTTATAGTGTTGTGCTAAACTGTAATGCCGCGTACACACGGTCGTTTTTTGCGATGAAAAAAAAACGACGTTTTTTAAAACGTCATTTAAATTGATCGTGTGTGGGCAAAACGTCGTTTTTTGTCTTAAAAAAAACGACCAAAAAAAAATTCCAACATGCTTGAATTTTTTGTGTCGTTTTTCAAAACGTTGTTTTTTGTTTCACAAAAAGTCACCGTGTGTAGCAAAAACGTCTTTTAAAACGACGTTTTTCAACCCGCGCATGCCCAGAAGCTAGTTATGAAGCGAGCTTCAATGGAAAAGAGTGGTGAACGTAACCTTGCTTTTTGTGAAAAAACGATGGTGTGTATGCAAAATTGTCTTTGAAAAGTGACGTTTCAAAAACGTCGTTTTTTACTTCACAGAAAACGTCGGTTTTTTTTTCATCGCAAAAAACGACCGTGTGTACACGGCATAAGACTGTTTTGACAAATGATCTTAGAGTTTTGAGAAAGTAATTTCGGTTTCAAGAAATGAGCCAAAACAATAGAGAAAAACTGCAATTCCACAAAGTCATCGAAAATCTTTGTTTTCGGACAAAAACTTTCCCGACAAAAACGAAATAAATCAAAACGATTTTCGGGAGTAACTAAATAAATTTATTTTCTGGACGAAAACTAAAAAACGAAACAAAATATTCCAGTCTGCACATGTCTACTAATAAACTCTAAAAAAAAGTTATTGCCAAAATGTTGAAATTTTTTGGAAAAACTCACTGTCATGGACCATGAAATACTGAAGTGTTTCTACGTGAAATCCTAATTCATGTATTACAGAAGATGGGACATTACGGATAGTTCATGTGAAGGACTTTTATGCAATTGCCTATATACTTCAGTTTAATTCTCTCCCTGCTATTTTATGTGTGTTATGGGTAAAAGGTGACTTTTTGTATTCTAAAGGGTTTCATGACTTTTTGCAACCACGTGCTCCATGGAGTCTGCCTCTAGCCCTGGATAATTGGATTACTTTCCCCTGTCTCCAGGATAGAGGCCTCTGTAAAACCTGTTTAAACCAGATTGCCATGCTGCCAGTAAGGGACAATGACCTTTCAATGCTTAGAACAGACTATTGGAATGTTAAGTGGCTTGTGAAATACCTTTCCATTGTGTTCTGCAGATAAATAGCCGTTGTCAGAGACGAGACGCCCTAGCCACCTCGTCCGGCTACCTGATTAGATAATTGACTCATATTAATTGTTGTTCTGATTGCTTCATTGTAGTTATTACCCCCTGGGGCTTTTGTCTCAATACACATAACAGTATTTCTATTCAAACCTTTCTGACCAATCTCTGCTGTGTCATTTTCAAGTCCTCATTTGCATGGTTAAGGAGGACCTGATGGGAGACTGCCTGGACTTTAAAAAGGACCAATAAGAAAGCGGTTGTTGGGGGCGGGATGTTCCAAATTCTGTATAAAAGTGTGCTGTGGACTTCCAATAAAGTGTGTCCTGTTTACATCCAGCATTAAGCTGGAGTGTGGATTATTCGGCGATTCCAGGGATATTCCTACTCGTGGAATATTGGGTGATTTTCTTTTAATTCAGAAGAAGGGAATGGATGACGGGGATATGTTCTACTACCGTCACACTCACTGCAAAGCTGCCGGTGTTTTTATAACGTTATTTTAACGTCCAATGTGCATGAGGCCTCAATGTTCATACGATGCCAGTTGAAGCAACCTGACATGTAATAAAAAGTTTGTTTCTTTTTTCCAGAATTTGCACCTATTTAACCCTTTATTAACACTTAGTGTACCCTTATAAACCCTACTTAACCCTTTCTTCATCATAACTATTAATTCTCCCTGCTGTTTTTTTTTTTTTCCTTTCTATTTTCCTTTTTTTTTAACATTCAAAGTTTATTGAAAAAAAAAAGGTGAGATGACAAAGTAAACATCAGAGCAATCATAGCATGGAATGAAGTTTCGATACTACATAACAAATTATCGTGTGTCACAACAAAAGTAGTAATCATAAGAACCAAGGGCCACACATGTGTGATAGAAAAGATGAATAATGGGAGCTCGTAAACATTTAAAGAGAACAATCTCTAAACCATTTGGCTCACAGAAAAAAAAAAAAAGGAAAACCCAATTGAGTTGGACTTGCCTAATGTATGTAGCTTGTATAATGTTGACCTGACATGTCATTTAAGAGTATAGGAGTAGTCAAGGGAGGTAGAAAGAATAGAGAGAGATCTAGGGCAAAGGAAAAGCAGGGTTAAGGCGAGAGTGAAAAATAGGAGAAAAAGCATTCATATGTGGATCGATTCTGGGGTCATAGTTCAATATCCCGTGTGGAGGCCACAGGCAATACAGTGCAGAGACAGGACAGGTGAGCATACTAGCTCATCACAGAATATTCCAATAAAGGCTATATTTTAAGTGGTAATTGCAGTAAGCGAGCGATATGCGCCCAACTCTTCAGAGAAAGCACTAGAGTACCTGAATATGATCCAGGGACGCCAAGTTTCATGAAAGCCTTCATTCGACTCTTTAAATTGGGCCAGTGTGTCTTCCATTTCATAAATCTCCACAATTCTATGTAACCAATCCGCCACGGAGGGGGTTCTAGTTGTATTCCACAAAACTGGGATCACCGACTTGGCCACGTTAAGCAAATGTTTCGTAAGTGAATTCTTATATTTTTTAAGGGACCAGTCAGAGATGTGTAGGAGACAGCAAGCAGCATTGAGTGACAACGAGGTCTCTGTAATCTTGTCAATCAAATCTGTGACTTTCGTCCAGAATGTCTGTATTAGAGGGCAACTCCACCAAATGTGGAACAAAGAGCCTTTTTCACTATTGCACCTCCAACATATATCACTTTTTGAGGGGTTCCAGCTATGTAGCTTGGTAGGTGTTAAGTACCAGTGTGTCATCAATTTGTACGCTGTCTCCTGCACCTTCGTGCTAATCGAGCACGTATGTGTTAAAATACAGACTTTCCTCCACTGTTCTGGCGTTATGGTTACCTGTAATTCTGTCTCCCAGGTCCTCCTGAGTCGGTCCTCCAGAACGCTCCCCGCCCTCTGCAGCCATGAATATGCTACCGACGTTGCTCTGGGAAGACACTCACCTGTGTAACACACCGACTCAAATTCTGTTAGGGGCCTGCTAAATGTATCAGGTTTGCCTTTGCTATTGAGATAACTACGGAGTTAAAGGTAGGCCCAGAAGGGGAGCCCAGGTAGGCCACTGTCTGTTCTCAACGTGTTCCAGTCTTTTATAGTATCTCGTGCATAGCAGTCTCCTGCAAGCAAGTGGTTACTGCCTTCAGAAGAACGGAATTGGGGGTTGCCCATCCCCGGGATGAAACCAGGGTTGTCTTTAATCGGAGTTAGAGGGCCTATGGCAGTCAGGAGGGTTGCCTTCTTGGCCAGCTCATGGACAAGTTTCAGGGTTGGACCCGTGATGGGGTGGTTTTTGGTATCTTTAGGTAAGCTCGACCAATCTATCCAGGGTGAGAATTTTAAAGGTATAGAGTTCATCTTAGACTCCAGACCAATCCAGTCTTTAAAGTCCTGATGGCAATGCCAATCAATGACCCTTGTCAAATGGGCCGCCAAATAATAGTTTCTGAAGTTAGGTAGTCCTAGCCCTCCCTGCTCTTTTAAGTTAGTTAGCAGGTCATATTTTATCCTAGGTTTCCTATGGGCCCATAGGAATTTACGAAGAATCTTACGTAGAGCAGTGAAAAAGCTGGGTGGTAAGTGAATTGGTAAGGCACGGATTAAATAGAGGTATCTCGGGAGAATGGTCATTTTGATGATCGCAGCACGTCAGAACCATGTGAAAAAGCCTTTGTGCCAGTTTTCAAGATCTCTCTTTATGGCTCCACCTAGAGGGGTGAAATTTTCGGTGTAATTTGAGGACAGTCGTAGTGTCAGACTAATTCCTAGATATTTCAGGCTTTTGGAGGTCCACCAAAAGGTGGAAGCTGCCTTGGTGGACGCCAGATCCCGTTCCGATAGATTGATATTCATAGCCTCCGATTTCGCGAAATTTATTTTTAAATTGGAAATAAAGCCAAATTGTGTGAAGTGTTTTATTAGGTTGAGGATAGTAGTATGAGGGTTAGTGAGAAAAAATAATAAATCGTCCACAAAAGCGGCAACCTTATACTCCCTGTCCCCAACTGTGAAACCATTTACCGACCCCTCCATATTTATGGTTCTAATAAAGGGCTCCAACGAGAGAATGAACAATAATGGCGAGAGCGGGCAGCCCTGTCTCATGCCGTTTGAGATATAGACCTTCTCCGAGAGAGTACCATTAATTTTCAGTCTGGCCGTAGGGTTTTGATATAGTGATGCTATCCAGGTCAGCATCTTGGACCCCAGACCAACATGTTCACAAGTCGCCAGCATGTAGTCCCAGGCCACGCGATCGAAGGCCTTCTCTGCGTCCGTGGACAGGAGAAGGCCCCCGATATCTAATGGGACCACCAGGTGTATTAGAAGCAGGGCTTTGAAGATGTTGTCCCTTGCTTCCTTGCCCGGCATAAAACCTACCTGCTCCGGGCCAATCAACTTCTGAAGAAGTGGTGTTAGCCTTGTAGCGATTAATTTGGAAAACATTTTTACATCTAGATTAAGCAGGGATATTGGTCTGTAACTGGTACATTCCGAGGGATCCTTGTCAGGTTTGGCGATTACTGTGATGAATGTTAAGAACCTCTCTGGGAGTGGCCAATGAGTTCAGAGCCGTCGCTAGAGGGTCTGAAATGAGGTCAACCAGGGACTTATAGTAGATAGCTGTGAAGCCATCAGGGCCTGGACTCTTGCCCAGCTTTAAATGTTTAATGACCTCTCGGATCTCCGCAGAAGATATCGGTCCCTCTAGCGTATCAGTCTCATGGCTGTCATGTGTAGGTAGGCCACTCTTAGTCAAAAGTATTTTATGATGCTCGGCCTATCTTCCGACAGGCCCAGGGGTCTGTGTTGTCATGGTAGATTGTATAGCCCGGTATAGTAGGAGTGAAAATGTTGTGCAATTTCCCCAGTGGACACATCCAATTTACCTCCTGGACCTCTAATCCCCATGACAGTGTTGCTGTGGATATGTTCTCTCAGTGCCTTGGCCAGGTATTTTCCCTTTTTTTTTTCCATATATATACTTAATCGCATATCGCTAATCGCATCTCATTTAAAGTCCCAACCCTCCATTTTTTACACCCTTACAGGGATGGAGGCCTGTGGTGGTGCATACCACATGCCTCATACAAAGTCCCAACCCCTCTTTATTTTTCTATTAGCCAGGGATGGAGATGCGATTTTCAGGAGTTTAACAGAGTGCCTCCACAGATCTACCACCAACAGTTAATTTATGCATTGTCATTTTTTGACTAGCTGACCCAGTTTGATGTGGTCCGCACCTATTTTGGTGGTATTTTGGTTTGGCAGGCATGTATTGGTTTCACCCCTGTTTTTTTGTCTTTCCAGTGCTCTCATTTGCCAGACCAACTATAGATAGGGGCAGGTCTAGGTTTCCATCTGCTCTCTGTCTATTAATTAGCACACCTGTGCTCCTCCTTTGGAGGCTATAAAAATCATAGTTAGGACTGCAGTTACACAGAGTGCCTTGACGCTTGGCCTGCAGCTTCCCAGGTATTTGCAAATCTCTGCAACTAAACCTCTGTTTTAATTACACACAATTAGACAGTTTAATTTGGTTTGTGCTTCTTGGTTTGGTATTTTTGAGCCTGGTCATTAATGATTTTTTTTTCTATATATATACTTAATCGCATATCGCTAATCGCATCTCATTTAAAGTCCCAACCCTCCATTTTTTACACCCTTACAGGGATGGGGGCCTGTGGTGGTGCATACCACATGCCTCATACAAAGTCCCAACCCCTCTTTGTTTTTCTAATATTTGCCAGGGGTGGAGATGCGATTTTCAGGAGTTTAACAGAGTGCCTCCACAGATCTACCACCAACAGTTAATTTATGCATTGTCATTTTTTGACTAGCTGACCCAGTTTGATGTGGTCCGCACCTATTTTGGTGGTATTTTGGTTTGGCAGGCATGTATTGGTTTCACCCCTGTTTTTTTGTCTTTCCAGTGCTCTCATTTGCCAGACCAAGTATAGATAGGGGCAGGTCTAGGTTCCCATCTGCTCCCTGTCTATTAATTAGCACACCTGTGCTCCTCCTTTGGAGGCTATAAAAATCATAGTTAGGACTGCAGTTACGCAGAGTGCCTTGACGCTTGGCCTGCAGCTTCCCAGGTATTTGCAAATCTCTGCAACTAAACCTGTGTTTTAATTACACACAGTTAGACAGTTTAATTTGGTTTGTGCTTCTTGGTTTGGTATTTTTGAGCCTGGTCATTATGGATTTTTTTTTCCATATATATACTTAATCGCATATCGCTAATCGCATCTCATTTAAAGTCCCAACCCTCCATTTTTTACACCCTTACAGGGATGGAGGCCTGTGGTGGTGCATACCACATGCCTCATACAAAGTCCCAACCCCTCTTTATTTTTCTAACCTTATACTCCCTGTCCCCAACTGTGAAACCATTTACCGACCCCTCCATATTTATGGTTCTAATAAAGGGCTCCAAACGAGAGAATGAACAATAATGGCGAGAGCGGGCAGCCCTGTCTCATGCCGTTTGAGATATAGACCTTCTCCGAGAGAGTACCATTAATTTTCAGTCTGGCCGTAGGGTTTTGATATAGTGATGCTATCCAGGTCAGCATCTTGGACCCCAGACCAACATGTTCACAAGTCGCCAGCATGTAGTCCCAGGCCACGCGATCGAAGGCCTTCTCTGCATCCGTGGACAGGAGAAGGCCCCCGATATCTAATGGGACCACCACGTGTATTAGAAGCAGGGCTTTGAAGATGTTGTGCCTTGCTTCCTTGCCTGGCATAAAACCTACCTGCTCCGGGCCAATCAACTTCTGAAGAAGTGGTGTTAGCCTTGTAGCGATTAATTTGGAAAACATTTTAACATCTAGATTAAGCAGGGATATCGGTCTGTAACTGGTACATTCCGAGGGGTCCTTGTCAGGTTTGGCGATTACTGTGATGAAGGCTGAGAGCCAGTCGGGTGTCACCTCTCTGGGAGTGGCCAATGAGTTCAGAGCCGTCGCTAGAGGGTCTGAAATGAGGTCAACCAGGGACTTATAGTAGATAGCTGTGAAGCCATCAGGGCCTGGACTCTTGCCCAGCTTTAAATGTTTAATGACCTCTCGGATCTCCGCAGGAGATATCGGTCCCTCTAGCGTATCAGTCTCATGGCTGTCATGTGTAGGTAGGCCACTCTTAGTCAAAAAGTATTTTATGATGCTCGGCCTATCTTCCGACAGGCCCAGGGGTCTGTGTTGTCACAGTAGATTGTATAGCCCGGTATAGTAGGAGTGAAAATGTTGTGCAATTTCCCCAGTGGACACATCCAATTTACCTCCTGGACCTCTAATCCCCATGACAGTGTTGCTGTGGATATGTTCTCTCAGTGCCTTAGCCAGGTATTTTCCTGTTTTGTTACCTGATTCATAGTAAATTTTCTTTTTGAACAACACAAAGCGTTTGGCCCTGTTATCAAAAATCTGTTGCAGGGCTTTCCTAGCTCCTAAGAGTTCAGAAGCCGTGTCGAGAGAGAGGGATTGTTTATGAAGTGTTTCCAGCTTGCGGATCCTGTCAGAGAGTTTCCTAATCTCCTCTTCCCTAGCCCTTTTACGCCTCGCTCCCATTTTAATCAATTCTCCCCTAATGATGCATTTATGCGCCTCCCATATTTTCAGGGGGTCCATATTTGGTGTAATGTTGCTCTCAAAAAATTGCTTGACAGATAACCTTATATCTTCCAGCAACAGCGGGTCAGTGAGCAGTGAGGAGTTCAATCTCCATGTCTGTGACTGTGTCTGTTTCCGAAGAAGATCTAGGGTCAAGGCAATAGGGGCATGGTCTGAGATTGATCCTATACCAATTCTCGCGTCCGACAACAGCGGAAGATCTTTCTGTGTGATGAATAAATAGTCTATGCGCGTGTATTTTTCGTGCGGGAACGAGAAAAACGTGAAGTCACGTCCTTCAGGGTTCAAGAACCTCCATGCATCAACTAATTGCATAGAATGCAAAAGTGCTTTTATCTGCCGGAGAGTCCTGTAATTCACGCTTGATTTGCAATCGGACGTGTCCACTATCGGGTTCAGGGGAATGTTGAAATCTCCACCCAGCACTACACAACCCACCGCGAAACATTGTAGATGATGGATTAGTTGTCTACAAAACATCAGATGAGCCCTATTTGGAAAGTAAACATTCACCAGAGTGAGAGGGATACCTCCATACGTCCCCTTGAGGAACAGAAACCTACCCTCAGGGTCCACCTGTTGGTCTGTAAGTTGAAAGGGGGCATCCTTGTGAATTAGGATTGTGACACCCTTGGATTTAGCCTGATCATTTGTGGTGTGGAACGCCCTAAAGAATGTTGAGTTTGGAGAGTTCAGTAATTACCTCACGATAGAGCCCTATCTATTGAGGCTTAGTAAATGGTAGTGCTTCGTATCCAATAGGAAACCAGCACTTTGTGGGGGAAAGGGAGGCGGCCACCTGGATAGTGGCAGATCACTCCTCCTTTGCTCCACACAGCTGAAAGGCAATGCAGTCAACAAGTATCAATACTAGGAATGATACAAAAACAAACACAAATCGAGTGGGTTTGTACCTTTCAACCACACACAGCCTATCAAAAAAAAAGAAGCTGTTTGTATTGAAACAAATAAAAAAACAATTATTAATCAACCCGACCAACCAATGGCGGAACATGCTCCAGAGTTAAACTGGAGCACCCCGTCACCCAGTCTACTCGCACCCACCTGAAAAGACATAGTATGGGTGGAGAGAGAGATGAAATGCATGAAAATAGGAAAAACATATATATAAAAAACAGAAAGGTCCCAGCATGCTGAAGTAACCTAGAGTGAGATGAGTCATATATACACAACTAAGTGCAGCAAAACTACCCTTGATAAATGACAGGTGCCCGCCTAGACAAAAATCCCCCCTCTATGAAAAAACATCTTGGGGTCAGGGCCCGAGTACTGCTCAAGTCAAGGTAAGGCAAAAGCCCCAGAACCACCAAACCACTCAGTAGTGAAATCAGGGGGTCCTCTGCAACCCTGTAAGGTGGCCGAGAGTGGCAAAAAGTGACCTCAAGGTGAGTTTGATTGCAGGCAAGCAGTGATTTGTGAAGGAGCCAGTCTCAGCGAGTTGCAGACATCCGCCTATGGCAAACCCCTAACTGTAGTAGCAAGTCTTGAGTCATGAGCCGCCCACGTGTAGCCAGATAAAATAGGGGAGAGATAAAACAAAATAAAACAAACTGGAATGAGGGTGAGGATGTGGGATAAAATTGAAATTGGGGTAGGGGCCCCCCTCCCATAGGAGTGTCTGGGAATAATTTGCGGGATAGGCACATAGTGGTGCAACGAAGGGTAGTCTCAATGAGTCATCCAGAAAATTGCAAACAGTCAGTAGACATCAAAACCGCGACCTCAGGAAGGGAAAGCGACTGATCCACAATGTCTGCAGCCTTCTGCTCAATCTTGTTCTTGTGCACGCTTGCGGCCCGGGGTGCCATTCCTGGACCCTCCACCTTTAGCATTTTTTAATTTCTTCGTCTGTCTCTTCTCTGGGGAAGAGAGCGGGGAGTGGGGAGGGCTCCGGTTACATGGAGGTAAAGCGAAGTCAGCATACCAATCTGGAAGGGCAATCAAGTCCAAATCCAGGCCCTCGCAAAAGTCTGGCAAGTCTGCTGGAACTCTCAGCACATGTTGATGACCATTAGCAGTGACTATAATGCCGCGTACACACGGTCGTTTTTTGTGATGAAAAAAAACGACGTTTTCTGTGAAGTAAAAAACGACGTTTTTGAAACGTCACTTTCAAAGACGATGTTGCATACACACCATCGTTTTTTTCACAAAAAGCGAGGTTACGTTCACCACTCTTTTCCATTGAAGCTCGCTTCATAACTAGCTTCTGGGCATGCGCGGGTTGAAAAACTTAGTTTTAAACAACGTTTTTGCTACACACGGTGACTTTTTGTGAAACAAAAAACGACGTTTTGAAAAACGACACAAAAAATTCAAGCATGTTGGAATTTTTTTTTGGTCGTTTTTTTTAAGACAAAAAACGACGTTTTGCCCACACACGATCAATTTAAATGACGTTTTAAAAAACAAAGTTTTTTTTTTCATCGCAAAAAACGACCGTGTGTACGCGGCATAAGGGCGAAGGGAAAGCGCCACATGTATTTGATCTCTTTATCCCTCAAGACATCTAATAATGGACGCAGGGCCCTGCGGTACTTTAAGGTGATCTGGGAGAGATCTTGAAACAGCATTATTGATTCCCCATTGAAATCCACTCGATCACTCCTTCTCGTTCTCCTCATAATCTCCTCCTTCAACTGGAAGTTCTGGAGACAGCAGAAAATGTCTCTTGGTGGTGCGTCCTCAGGTCCTTTAGGCCTGAGGGCTCTGTGGGCACGCACAAATTCTATGGCCAAATCCTCTTGCCTCTCAAGCAGGCTATTAAACAGTCTCTGTAGGGCAGGGATAATGTGATCAGGTTCTATAGTTTCGGGGATCCCCCTTACCCTAATATTTGACCTCCAACCTCTGTTGTCGAGGTCCTCCAAATGTCTGTTCTTTTCTATGAAGTCGTCAGCATGGACGACTGCAATATCCTCCAGCCGGTGTATGGCCGTGTCTCTCTGCCTCCCCGCATGTTCTGACGCTGACAGTTTTTCAGTGAGGACAACCAGGTTTGTTTTTAGGTCCGTTATGGCGGCCAAAAACATGGCTTTAATGTCCGCTGTGAAGCCCGACATGTCCTCATATGTCAAGGGCTTGTTGGAGCGTGATGTGCCCCTACCTGCGTCCTCGGCCGCAGAGTCAGAATTACCGCTGAAGTCCTCCTCGTGTTGCAGCGTCACCATCTTGGGGTCGGCTCCCCCGTGCTGAGCGACTTGCTTCTGGGCGAAATGTTCCCGTATGCTCCAGGCCGCGGTTGTCAGTTTGCCACAATGGGATCGTGACTGCGGTGCGAAGTGCAGTTTCTTGCCCAGCATCTGGGCTATGGTGGTCAGGAATCAGGCTAGAAGGCTGTGTGCGGGACGGAGCTCCTCTAGTGTGCTGCCATCCAAGCCGCGCGCCAAGCCACGCCCCCCCCTTTCTATTTTCCTAACTACTAAAGTGCTAGTTTATCTTTTAATTTTTTCTGAAAAGGTGAACTAACAGCCTTTAGCCTCCCCACATACAGGGCCGGATTAACATAGGGGCTATTGGAGCTGCAGCTTCAGGCCCCTTCCTCAAGATAAGCCAATTTGCCAAAAAAAAAAAAAAAAAAAATCGACTTTGAGGATTGTAGTCCCGGATTGTAGCTTGACCTGCCCCACCACTGGTCAAAATATGAAGCTCCTATCATTTATGGTTCCAGAGATACGGGGCTGCTTGCGCAGCCTGTCATAAGCTACATACAGAGTGGCCAGTTTAAATACAAGCTGACACACTCTGCAGCAGACTGAGAGGATGAGATCACAGAGCTTATAATAATTATTTGTATATTACTTATGGTAATTAACCCCTTGCCACCCAGGACGATTCTGACACTTCTCTCCTACATGTAAAAATCATCATTTGTTTTCTGCTAGAAAATTACTCAAAACCCTCAAACATTATATATATATATATATATAAAAAAACACTAAAGTTAGCACAATTTCTTTTTTATTTACTAAGCCAGTGGTCATCAACCCTGTCCACAGGGCCCACTAACAGGCCAGGTTTTATGTATTACCTTGGGGAGATGCAGACTAGAATACTGCAATCACTGAGCAGCAAATGATATCACCTGTGATGTATTTCAGTTATCTTGCAAACCTGGGTCTTGCAAAGTGGGTCCTGAGGACAGGGTTGATGACCACTGTCCTAAGCGATGCTTTACATTTTGTTTACAGGTTACATGTTTAGAGTTACAGAGGAGTTACAGAGGAGGTCTAGTGCTAGAATTATTGCTCTCGCTCTAACAATTGTGGCGTATGTAACCTGTGTGTATCTGGCACTGATACTAGCCAGTGCCTACCCAGCCACTGACTAATATCTCTCCCCAGCCTGTCCCCACACACCCTCTAACCTTCTGACCTGTGGATGGGGGAATCACTTCTGCAGTGGTATTGTGTTCTGCCTGTGAATACAATAATCAGTGTTGCTAACTATAGCTGGCAGCACTGATTGTTTTGGGAAAAACCTGACAGGCTGGTTGTATTTAAGTCAGATAATAGATTGACTTGTGTAAAACCAGCTAGCCTATACATAGATCGACTATGGCTGGTCTCTGCTTAATTGGCATAATTTCAATCCATGTATGTACTGCTTAACCACTACGCATTTTCTAAACATCCTTCAACAAACCTTAAAATTTTTCCTACCCAGATTCCTTCATCCTCCTCACCTGTATATACTCTCCACTCTTCTCTCCTGTACATACTGCTTACTGTCATACCCTCCACACTTCTCTCCTATACATAGTGCCCACTGTCATACCCTACACACTCCTCTCCTGTACATAGTGCCCGCTGTCATACACTTCTCTCCTGTACATAGTGCCCACTGTCGTACTCTCCACACTCCTCTCCTGTACATACTGTTTACTGTCATATCCTCCACACTCCTCTCCTATACATAGTGCCCACTGTCATACCCTCCACACTCCTCTCCTATACATAGTGTCCACTGTCATACCCTCCACATTTCTCTCCTATACATAGTGCCCACCATCATACCCTCCACACTCCTCTCCTGTATATACTGTTCACTGTCATACCCTCCAAACTCCTCTCTTATACACAGTGCCCACTGTCATACCCTCTACATGATTCTTCTGTACATACTGCCCACTGTCATATCCTCCCTACTCTTATTATTACCCTCCACACTCATCTCATGTACATACAGAGGTGTATTTAGGTTTTGTGCTGCCCTAGGCCTGACTAAACTTGCGCACCCCCTAATTTAAAGATGACCCACCCCTTCCTGTGAAAGCCACACCCCTGTCATATTCATGGGAAGAGGACAGAGGGATGCCCTGGGAGAAGGACAGAGGGTTGCCATGGGTGATGAACAGAGGGACGCCGTGGGAAGAGGACCGGCCGGCCGCCCCCCGCAAAGTGCTGCCCTAGGCCTGGGCCTTGTTGGCCTAGGCCAGAATACATCCCTGGCTCTGTGGTGCTGGGCTCTGTGGTGCTGGGCTCTGTGGTGCTGGGCTCTGTGGTGCTGGGCTCTGTGGTGCCGGTGGTGCTGAGCTCTGTGGTGCTGGGCTCTGTGGTGCTGAGCTCTGTGGTACTGGCTCTGTGGTGCTGCTGGGCTCTGTGGGGCTGCTGGGCTCTGTGGGGCTGCTGGGCTCTGTGGGGCTGCTGGGCTCTGTGGTGCTGCTGGGCTCTGTGGTGCTGCTGGGCTCTGTGGTGCTGATGGGCTTTGTGGTGCTGATGGGCTCTGTGGTGCTGATGGGCTCTGTGGTGCTGCTGGGCTCTGTGGTGCTGCTGGGCTCTGTGGGGCTGCTGAGCTCTGTGGTGCTTATGGGCTCCACAGAGCTCCATGGGCGGGCTGTGGCCTGCGGCGTCACTGTGGAAATTTATTGATCCCAGCGCGCACAGGCGGAGTGATATCAAATGCACTCCGCCTGTGAGAGAAGGCGCCGTACAGATAAAGCAGCAGCTGTAGTAGAGAGAAAGCCGCTGCTTCATCTGTACGGTGCCTTCTCTCACAGGCGGAGTGATATCGAATGCACTCCGCCTGTGACTCACACTGTCAGAAGGAGCCAGAACTACAAGGTAAACATCGGCTCCTTCTGACAGCTCAGCGGGCATACACTCAGTGGCACGGGGGCGGATGGAATGATTTTGCAGGTTCCCCACCCCTGTGATAGACAAACAGCATGCACACTAATTGCAGCAAAGAGTGGATATAAATAATTCATTGATTGCCTTTTAGTTTTTACAATGTTTTCATTTATTTTTTATTTTTTTATTAAAATATTCCTGTGGCTATGAATAAAAATATTAGCCAAAAGCAGCTGTAAGGCCTCGTACACACGAGTAAATCTATCTGTTCAAATCGGTCGGACCGACCGATTTGAACAGATCTGTCTGCTGGCATTTTGGTTTGCTCGCGTGTACACACAAGCAAACCAAAATCCCCGCCAGCAGACAGCGCGCTGGCGTGTCGGTGACGTGGCGGTGACGTTGACGCCGCCACGTCACCGCACCAGGAAGTAAAACACTTCTGCGCATGCGTCGAAATCATTCGGCGAGTGTGCGAGAAGACATGTCTGCTGGTTAGCATACTAACCAGCAGACATGTCGGGCGGACGGGTTCCCAGCCGACAGATTTCAAAGCATGCTTTGAAATCTGTCGGGTGGCCAAATCCGTCTGTTTGCCCGTACACACGATCGAATCTGTCTGCTGAAACGGTCTAGCAGACCGTTTCCAGCAGACAGATTTGATCGTGTGTACGAGGCCTAAGAAAATAAGTTGTAAACGTTCCTGTCTTGCAGGTGGTTTATTTAATTCAACAAATACTGGTATGGCATAATAGGACACAAAAGCAACGTAGCAGCTGGCGGGTGGTTCCACAGCGCACAGCAGGGTATGGGTCAGGCCCGGAGTGGCCCATCGGGAGAACCGGGAAAATTCCCGGTGGGCTGGTCGGGTTGCGGGCCGGTAGTATGTGTCAGACAGGCAGCGCAGTCACATTAGAACATGTATGCCGCCCGCCCCGCCGGAGCCGACTCACTGCTGCAGACTCAGAGTGCGCTCCTGGCTCCCTTTTCAGTGTCCTGTCACTCCAGGCTGTGCGTTTCCTCGCGCACGCTAGCCACCCCCCCCCCCCGAGGAGAGTTGGTTGGTTCGTTCCCCGGCGTGCGCCGCGTGACGTCACGCCGGAGGCGAGGAGAGAGCGAGGTGAGAGAAGGAGGAGGACTCGTGCAGGGAGCGCTCAGCGGCGGCAAGGAAAAGAAGAAGCCCAAGCCACGAGGAGCCTCAGCTCTGTCTGCGGCTGCTACAGTGCCTGTGCCTTCCTACTAGTGCTGCTAGCCTGCTAGTGTCTGGACCCTCAGGACTGCAGCAAAACGAACAAGTAAGAAAATAATTGACTGTTTTGGAGGGGGGAGAAGAAGGCAAGCTCAAAATAACACAAAAAACATTTTTTTCTGCCATTTTTTTTTATTAAAAAACTGATGGTCACCTCAGTCCAACCGTTGGACTGAGGTGACCATCAGTTTTTTAATTAAAAAATGGCAGCAAAAATGTTTTGGTGTTATTTTGAGCTTGCCTTCTCTAACTAAAAAAAAACCCCATTAATTGCAGCCTCACTGTGCCACCAAACGCAGCCACTGTGCCACCAAACGCAGCCACTGTGCCACCAAACGCAGCCACTGTGCCACCAAACGCAGCCACTGTGCCCATCAAACGCAGCCACTGTGCCCATCAAACGCAGCCATTGTGCCCATCAAACGCAGCCACTGTGCTCATCACATGCAGCCACTGTGCCATCACATGCAGCCACTGTGCCATCACATGCAGCCACTGTGCCATCACATGCAGCCACTGTGCCAACACACGCAGCCACTGTGCCATCAATTGTTGCCACTGTGCCCATCAGAACGCAGCCACTGTGCCACCAAACGCAGCCACTGTGCCACCAAACGCAGCCACTGTGCCAACACATGCAGCCACTGTGCCATCAATTGTCGCCACTGTACCCGTCACACGCAGCCACTGTGCCACCAAACGCAGCCACTGTGCCACCAAACGCAGCCACTGTGCCACCAAACGCAGCCACTGTGCCACCAAAACGCAGCCACTGTGCCATCACATGCAGCCACTGTGCCAACACATGCAGCCACTGTGCCATCAATTGTCGCCACTGTACCCATCACACGCAGCCACTGTGCCACCAAACGCAGCCACTGTGCCACCAAACGCAGCCACTGTGCCACCAAACGCAGCCACTGTGCCACCAAACGCAGCCACTGTGCCATCACATGCAGCCACTGTGGCCATCAATTGTCGCCACTGTACCCATCACACACAGCCACTGTGCCAGCAAACACAGCCACTGTACTATTCACATGCAGCCACTGTGCCCATCATACGCAGCCACTGTGCCCATCATACGCAGCCACTGTGCCCATCATACACAGCCACTGTGCCATCAATTGTCGCCACTGTGCCCATCACACGCAGCCACTGTGCCATCAATTGTCGCCACTGTGCCCATCACACGCAGCCACTGTGCCCATCACACGCAGCCACTGTGCCACCATCAATTGTCGCCACTGTGCCCATCACACGCAGCCACTGTGCCCATCAAACACAGCCACTGTGCCATCACATGCAGCCACTGTGCCAACACACACAGCCACTGTGCCATCAATTGTTGCTACTGTGCCCATCACACACAGCCACTGTGCCATCAATTGTTGCCACTGTGCCCATCAAACGGGGAGGCTCAGTTTGCCATCTTCGCCCTGGGCACCAAATGGCCTTATCCCAGCACTGGCACTTACGCTACATACATGGGGCGTGCACATACTTGGCCAGGGGGAGGGAGTGACTGATGCTCGCATTAAATGGCCGGTGATTGGCCAGACCGGGTGCATGTCATACCAGAGACGGTATGACATGCACCCGGTCTGGCCAATCACCGGCCATTTAATACGGGTGTCAGAGAAGGAGGGGCGAGGTATGCACACTCCAGCCTCGCACCTGCAGCATCTCCCGAAGCCTGCGCCGGCAGCCTGACATGGGGTAAGGTAAGGTACAGTACTTCTCTTCTGCTGTGCACTAAACAGGGAGGAAAAGAAAGGTCAGGAGAGAGGGGTGCTCTGCACTGTGGGGGGCAGAAATTTGGGGACAGAGCTTGGTACAGGGAAGTTATAAACTGGCCTGTGATTTATGCACACCTCCATGCTGTACATAAGCAAACCTGAACCCTTCACTCTGCATGTAAGGCAATCCGGAACCACGCACTCTGTACATCACGCACTCTGTACGTAACGCACTCCTGAACCACGCACTCTGTACGTAACGCACACCTGAACCTCGCATTCTGTACAAAACGCACTCCTAAACGTAATGTCGTGAACTAAAGTGGGCTGGTCTAAGGCATGAAACTCCAGGGCTGAAAATGAGTCCCACTCCGGCCCTGGTATGGGTTATCTGACTCACCCAGCAGTGCCACATGAAATGGCAGCATCACCAGTATCTTTTGAAGAACTTGCCAAACAGGTAAGTTATCAACTTCTGCTTAAACAGGTTGCTTCTAGCTATTATTTTTTTTATAATAACAGGATTACTGTTGCACCTGGCACAAACCTAGGCAATTCAAACTGAGCATTTGATCAAACAAATAAAAAATAGGTTTCCTTAAAGTAATATTGAACTTTGAGTTATTAAGCACGTTCAGCAGCTAATTTAAAGTGGTGTTAAAGCTTGGTAAAAAAAAAAAAAGACACGTTATACTTACCTGCTCTGTGTAGTGGTTTTGTAGAGTGCATCTCTGATCCTCTTATTTTTCAAGTCCCCTGCCAGCGCTCCAGGCTCCTCCCCCTCAAGCAGTTCTCCCAGAGAAAGTTGCTTGCCTGGGGGCACCGCTGCATGCTCGCTCCTAAGCCACTACTCTATGTGAAACATGGAGGTATGACTTGGTCCCACCCTCTGGCTTCTTGGATTGACAGCAGTGTGAGTCAATGGGCTCCTGCTGCTGTATCAACCAATGAGGAGGGAGACTCCTGGGACCGATAAGGCTATTGTGAACATTGTTGGATCAGAGGGAGCTCAGGTAAGTATTGGGGGGGGGGACGCTGCACACAGAAGGTTTTTACCTTCATGCAAAAGGTAAACAATCTTCAGCCTCACTTAACGAATATGCATCTTCTTTATCTTTTCACCCTTGCCTCTGTTCCAGTTTAAGCTGGTGCCCTGGGACGCCGTGGGAAGAGGACCGGCCGGCCGCCCCCCGCAAAGTGCCGCCCTAGGCCTGGGCCTTGTTGGCCTAGGCCAGAATACATCCCTGTGTACATACTGCTCAGTATCATACCATCCATACTCCTTTCCTGTACATACTGCTCGCTCTCATACCCTCCACATTCCTCTCCTGTACATACTGTCTATTTTCATACCCTCCGCACTCCTCTCTTGTACATACTGCTCACTGTCATACCCTCCCCATTCCTCTCCTGTACATACTGCCCACATTCATAAACTCCTCTATTATACATAGTGCCGGCTGTCATACCCTCCACACTAGTCTCCTGTGCATACTGCCCACTATCATACCTTCCACACTCCTCTCCTGTGCGTACTGCCCCATCATACCCTCCACACTTATGTCCTGTACATAATGTCCACTATCATACCATCCACACTCCTCTGCTGTACATACCGCCCACTGTGATACCTGCCACACTCCTCTCCTATGCATACTGTAGCCCTACGTTACCCTTCACACTCTACATACTGACAACTATCTTTCTCTCCACATTCCTCTCCTGTACATACTGCTCCCCATCATACCCTCCATACTCCTCTCCTGTACATACTGCCCACTGTCATACTCTCCACACTCCTCTCCTATACATACTGCCCACTTTCATACCCTCCACACTCCTCTCCAGTACATACCACCCTCTATCATACTCCCCACACTCCTCTTCTGTACATATTCTGTGCACTGTTAGACCCTCCACATTCCTCTCCATCACCTGCACATACTTCCCAGTTTTATACCGTCCATACTTCTGTTCTACGCCTCTTAAACACAAAAACAGTTCTTTAAAATTATACTGAATATCCTTAATATTACCAGCTCTAGAATGGGCACACTTTTGTTAGTTCAACTAAAGAAAATCTTCTCAGTACTCATATTTGTTCGGCCCCATTATTAGTACTGTATTTATTGGCGTATAACACTCCACTTTTTTACCCTGAAAATAAAGGGTAAACTGTGCCTGCGTGTTATACGCAGGGAGCTGTGGAAAGTTTTTCTCCTGAAATTCCCTTTTAAAGTTAGGGTGCGTGTTATACGCCTGTGCGTGTTATACACCGTCAAATACAGTACTTATTTAATTTTGTGATTACTACTGTGATGTATAGAGGAACTTAGGGGATCTCAGAAACTCTAAATATAGCACTTGTAAAAAAAGTGTCCCTTAAAAATATTTTTGAAATGTTGGCAACTATGCACTTAGGTACTGCCCAAGGGCCACAGGTCAGTAGCGGGCCCCATGAGAGGCTCTTGAGATCCTATGATAATAAAGCTATATTAAACTTTGCTAACATTACTACTTTTTAGAGGCCCTGAGGTAGATTATACCATAGTGTACAAATATTTACAGCATATTAGCACATTAGGGTACACTTAAATTGTCAGACTGATCCCTCCAGTGCTGCACTGTGATCAGACCGGCGGGTCCTTGGCGCTTCCATCTTCAACCGGTCTTCCTTCTGGGCTCTGTGCCTTCGGTCACTTGCCTTGGCTGAGCTGCGTTGATGTCATTACCATGCATGCTCATGTGCATCCTTTCTTTCTCATTCCCCTTTCTCTCTCATCCTCCCTCTCTTACACCTCACCCCTCTCTCATCCTCTCTCTCTTTAATTTAATTTGTTATAACAAAAATGTTCTTAATCTGGCCCTGCCCACATACCTGGTCCCTGCTGCACTTTCCTCTTTGGGTGAAACAGTTTCACTATCCATGCAACCCGGGGTAGCAGTCCTAGGGGTTTTAAAACCACACTGTTCTTTCTTTCATTTCTTTAGGGACACTGAGTCAAATCAAAGCAGTTCTAATCGGCTAATGTTAGTGTAGTGATGTGATAATTTCTTTGCCCATTTACCAAGTGTATACTCTTGTTTTGCAGTGTTTGTTTGCCCTTTTCCAATATGGTTGCTATTAGGGTTGCGGTGGTCCGGTTTTCTGTGCGAGCGATCCGGGATGAGGGGGGCGGCTGTTCGTTTTTGTCCGCCCCCTCCGGATCGCTCCCAGCCAGGTTTTGTGGGTAAGTGGGTGGGGAGACAGACATGTGAAGAGAGAACAGTAATGGCTGCTAAGAGAACACAGACTGGCTAAGTGCTGCTGCTGCTGCAGTTTCACCTCGCTGAGAATTACATAGAGACTGTTAATGATTTGATGTTCCTGTTTGGAAAATACTTTATGTTGGATGGTTCACTAATGTTATTTGTTCAATACATAGACTTTCAAATACAATTACTGTCTATGTGAAGATATATTTCTCAATTGGGATTTCACTTGCTATTCACAAGCCCCAATTGAGTGGAGGCACTACGCTTGTTAGAGATCCTGTCCTGATCACACAGATTATGAAGACTCTTCTCCTAAAATACTATACAGGTGGCGCCATCATACCTCAGTAGCCTAATGCCGCGTACACACGATCACATTTTATGACACAAAAAACGACGTTTTGAAAAACGACACAAAAAATTCAAGCATGTTCGAATTTTTTTTTGGTCGTTTTTTGAAGACATAAAACAATGTTTTGCCCACACACCATCATTTTAAATGACGTTTTTGAACTGCGGACCAGTTTCAGCAGGCATGTTCGATCGTGTGTACGTGGCCTTAGAGAGAGAAAAGAATGGTGCTACATTAGTATGTGACAATGACATTGACAGTGAGGTGATATTGACTCTGAATATTCTGACAGAATTATGGAAGAGGGAGTGGAATCTGTAATTTAGCATCAGGAGTGCAGCATGTACAGAGCACCCATCATACTGATTTTAACGGTGTTCGGAATTGAGTTCAGGGTTTTTGCTGATTTTCCCATGGAGGGGGGAATTAGCATTCAGGGAGGGTAGTCTAGATGGGTCAGGATGCTGTAATGCAGGAGGTGATCAATGTCATAGTCTCATCTGACCATGAATTGTAGTCATCTTCCTTATTGGTGAGAGCAATGACAGATACCACAATTAAAGAGAAAACCTAGATACATTTTTCTATAATAGTTGGTGATGCTTTTGGATCACTTTTACTCCTTGTGGCAATGGTCACTTCAAGACAATGGAAACATTCTTAAGATCTAGACTCTGATATGAGATTATATACTCCAGGAAAAGCACCTCTGAGAGCTCAGAGGCATTTCCCTAATTGCAGAGCTGAAATGGCATGAGATATTCATAGTAAACATCTTGAGTATTGAAAGCTGCTTTCAACTATCATTTTGTTTTGTTGTACATAGGGTTGTAGATCCATGACAATCTATAAAGAGAGTGGTCTGGTCATGAACGGATGGGTTGTAAAATAACTGTACCAATAAATTGTTCAGGGGTCTCAAACTGGCGGCCCTCCAGCTGCAACTACAAGTTCCATCGTGCCTCTGCCTGTGGGAATCATGCTTGTAACTGTCAGCCTTGCAATGCCTCATGGGACTTGTAGTTCCAAAACAGCTGGAGGGCCATCAGTTTGAGACCTCTGCTTTAGATAGTCCTATGCTATGATCGATATGTAGCCCCCCTTTCTTTCAGAAAAAGTGCTACGCTAAAGTTAGTGGGAGAGTTATGTTGCTCCCAATCCTAATTTTGCTAAATTGGGCTTCTGTCAGCCCTGAATGATTCTGTGGGTCATTCTGTGCTCCAGGGATGCAATTCCATCTCTGGGCGGCAGGTGGCGCCAAAGGGATTCAGGCAGAGCCACTTTTCCCCAGCAGCCAATTGGAGGAGTTTTCCCTCGCAGAGCATACTGGGGAGGGGTATATCTGTGGAAGACGCCATTTTTGGGGTTCTTCGCGGGTTCCAGGTTCTAGGTGCGGCACCCACCTTTAGGGTGTGGGCACCCAACAGACCCCAGCGATATGGCCTACCAGGCCGGGGTCGAATGTTATGTGGAGTTCCCTGCTGATGCTGAAAGGAGCTCTAGCGACTTGCTGGGGGCTTAATTTCTACTGAAGAGATCCTAAGCTGTGTGCTGCTCGGTGGGGGATCGGCTTGAGAGAACCCAGAGGCAGGTGATCCAAAAGGGCTTGAACGAACCAATCGGGCATCTGGTTGCCAGGAACTGACAGATAACCATAGACTGTCAGCTGGTGACCCCTACTGAAAAGAGAACTTTCTGGGAGGATTTGCTCTACAGTCCAACATTGGGCCTGTGGCAGAGGTCTTCATCTTGAAACGCTAAATTCAACTAGAGCCAAGTCAGTGAGAGAGACTTGTTTCCTCCCAGCAACCTTAAGTGACACTTCGGCTGCCAGGCTTGTGGCAGAGGTCTGTCCGGAGGCACTCTACCCACTCTGGCTGGAGTGGCGACAAATTGTTCTACTATGGAAAGCAGGACTGTTTTCCTTTCATCCAAAGCCTGATACCGCAACGTTCTCTCCTTTCATCAACCTTTTCTCTCTACCTCATGTTGATGTTGGTCGTGTTGGACCAGGAAATAAAGCACTCAGAAAACTTCAGCGGCAGGTTTGGACATTCTCTTATTGCTCTGCTCACTACAATCACCCCTAGACAACATACAGAGGTAACTTAATATGCCGATCCCAAATCAATCAGCGGCTCCTGAGGGGGTAGCGCTACAGATACAATTAGCAATGGCTCTGGAATCTAGGCAGGCTTTAGTCTCGAAAGGTCTGATCAGGGAAAAGGAGCTAAATGGTGTAGGTAAACTTTTTTTAGTGGGACATGGTTGACCTAGAGAACTCTTCGCTGAACTTTTGAGTGCTTGAGAAGGGAATTGGTTTTCTAATTATTCTTACTGCCACAGCACAGGCATAGGTTCTGTGCTCAATGACCTTCATGCTTGGAAGCTCAGGTAACAAGTTCTTGGTCACACCTGTGCAGATGGCAGCTGATCCGAGGTTAGAATCAGAGCATGGTATTTAGGGAGGGTTCTTTTAGGGTTAATGTAAAGTGTGTAGTATCAGGTTATGGGTTAAAGTTAGTGTGAGTAAGGTGCCAGATTATGGGCTTGTCTCCATGAAGCCCTTTCTAAGCTTTACTGTGTGTGATGTAAAATCTCTGACCCCTGCCTGCTGGAGTTGAGAAATAGCCTTTGTGTGTTGTGTAGGGATATAGAGAAGAGATTGCTGCAGACAAACAGGAACAACTGTAGGAATATTTCTTTCACATCTATGTATCACATGAAGCTTGTCACTTTAGTGGATACAGGCAGTTCCTGGGTTACAAAACAAGATTGGGTCTTTAGGTTTGTTCTTAAGATGAATCTGTTTGTAAGTCAGAACAGGTAAATTTTTTCAACAAACAGCTGTAGTGCCGTTCCAGGGTCTCCTCCATAGTGTGTGAGGAGGAGATCTGGAATAAAAAAAGTACAGTACAGTGCCTGATCTCCCCCCAAATAAAGAGGACCTGACACCAGCCCCACAGAACCTGTCACAGCCCATCACAGTACCTGTCACAGCCCATCACAGTACCTGTCACAGCCCATCAGAGTACCTGTCACCAGCCCCAGAGTACCTGTCACCAGCCCCAGAGTACCTGTCACCAGCCCCAGAGTACCTGTCACCAGCCCCAAAGTACCTGTCACCAGCCCCAGAGTACCTGTCAACAGCCCCAGAGTACCTGTCACCAGCCCCAGAGTACCTGTCACAAGCATCATAGTACCTGCCACCAGCCAACCAGAGTAGCCAAGTATTTGTCACCACCCCATCAGAGTACCCGAATACCTGTCACCAGCCCATCAAATTACCCGAGTACCTATCTCTAGCTCATCAGAGTACCCATCAGAGTACCCGAGTACCTGTCACCAGCCCATCAGAGTACCCGAGTAACTGTCACCAGCCCATGCCTCAAAGAATATACTTTGGGTGTTGGTGCTCCAGGACCTTAAAAAGTGCGATAGAAAACTAAATGTGTAATTTATGCTCCTAGAATTCCTGATGGTGTGCACTGCATGTTGGACCTCTGTATGTGGCCAGGCTGGGAAAAATTCTCACACATGTGGTATTGCCATACTCTGGAGGAGTAGCAGAATGTATTTTGGGGTGCAATTGGAAGAATGCTTATGCTTTGTGTGAGAAATAAATTCTTAATTTTCCCAAGAATTGTGGGAAAAAATTACAACTTCAAAAAACTCACCATGTCTCTTACTAAATACATTGGACTGTCTACTTTATAAAAAGGGGTCAGTTGGGGGGTATTTGTACTGACTCAAGAAATTAGTCAGTACACCAGGTGTGAACAATTTTTAATGATTTGCATCATGGCTTGTAGAATTTAGAACGTTCACACAGACCAAATATTATACACTAGTTTGGGTTATTTTTACCAAAGATATTAGCAGTATAAATTCTGGCCCAAATTTATGAACAAATATTACTTATTTTCAAAATGTTATAATAGAAACGAAAAAAAAGTGTGTTTTTTTTTTTTCAAAATCTTCACCCTTTTTTAACTTATATCACAAAAAATAAAAAAACCCAGTGGTGATTAAACACCACCAAAAAAAAGCTCTATTTGTAAGAAAAAAGTTATAAAAAACAGTGTTGCATAACTGATGCCATGTACACACGATAATTTTTCGGCATGAAAAAAAAACAACGTTTTTAAAAACGTCATTTAAAATGATCGTGTGTGGGCTTCACATAGTTTTTCATCTTCTGAAAAACGACAAAAAAATATTCAAGCATGCTGCATTTTTTAACGTTGTTTTAAAAAATGATGTTTTTTGGGTTGTAAAAAATGATAGTGTGTGGGCTAAAACGATGTTAGAAACTAAGTTTTAAACCCACGCCTGCTCAGAAGCAAGTTATGAGATAGGAGCTTGAATGGAACTTCCCCTTTAGAGTGCTGTCGTACGTGTTGTACGTCAGCGCTTTGCTCACCATTTTTTTTAAATGATGGTGTGTGGGCAACATCGTTTTTAATGATAAAGTTGGAAAAACTTTGTTTTTTCTACATGCTGAAAAACGTCGTTTTTTTCCATGCCGAAAAGTGATCGTGTGTACGTGGCATCAGTCATTGGTATTCAAAGTGTGAGAGCCCTGAAAGCTAAAAATTAGTCTTGGCAGGAAGGGGGTATAAGTGCCCTATATTGAAGTGGTTAAATGTAAGTGTGAATGCAGAGATTACTTGTTCATGTTATTTTTGTAGATAGGTTGTTCTAGATTATGGGGGGGAGTGGGTAAGATTAAGAGTTGAGACGTGGGGCTACACCAGTGGCCGGTGATCATTTTTTCTGGGGGACGGGTCAGGTGCATTTACCCCATCTATGCAGTGCTTCACCGGAGGCTTCCCTTGCTCTTCTGTGGCAGCAGAGACAGCTCTCCCTTTCCCTGCTCTCTATGGGCATCGACAGCTTCCGTTTCTTCCCTCCTCCGTGGCAGCCAATTGGGACTCTTCTCTTTTCGACCAATCGAAAAAAAAGGGTCTCAAACCTGCTTCTGATTGGCCAGATTGAGGATCGGTGTTACAACAGAAAATATTCGCTGTTGTAACACCTTGGTGGACTTTTGGCACAATGCTCTGTGCTCTGAGCACAACATATTTTGAAACCTATTAGAGCTGCTGTAATTCAGGCGCCTGGCATCCTAAAAGGGTCCAGACGCCTGAATTGGGGGTGGTTGCAGCGGCCATAGATGCTATGCATGAATCTATCCATAAAGGGG
This sequence comes from Rana kukunoris, assembly GCA_029574335.1. NCBI lineage: Eukaryota > Metazoa > Chordata > Amphibia > Anura > Ranidae > Rana > Rana kukunoris. Next base: position 131,522 of record JAJQKJ010000254.1, read on the forward strand.
GTGGCATTGAGAGAGGGGGCGGGTCCCAGGGTGCCCCTAATGGACGGGCAGCCACTGCGCTACATATTTTTTACAACCTAACCTAAAAACCCTCAGTAAAAATACTACACATTTACATGTTTATCCTAAATGGACATAAATCCCATGAATCTTTCAGTATTTTCAGATGACAGTTAAGCCTCCTCTTGTGTTAGGGTCAGAACCGACCCGTTTTCAGGTTTTGAATGTCTACAAGTATCACATAAATTTGTTTATTGCATCAAGATTTTTTTACTTTGTCAGGAACCTCTATTTAAACAATGTAATAGAAAAATAATCCTTTTCACTAAATTATAAAATACTGTGGTGAAAATTAAGACGTTTTGTGATGGATGGGAATATGGAAAAATGAATATTTTTGTGTTATGAATAAGAGCCACTCAGAGATTACCTTGTAAAAGTTACCATTTGAAATGAAGTGTGTATATTCCTTGAAAATATATATGTCCAGATATTGTTCTGAAGATGCGACTACACATCTGTTTGAAATTAAGAATCCGATGTGTGTTAACGAAGATTATGAATTCAGCATTGAAGATATGAAATTATGAAGAAATAAGGGGCTATTATAAAAACAGCTGCACTCCTCATTCAACCTTCCCTCCCCCTCCCCTTCACTCTGAAGCTTGTGTGCGCATACCTGGACTTTGCAAGAGGAAGTGAAAAACATCCCCCAAGGCTGAAGGAATGTGTGCTCCGGCCCACCCCCCACATCCTGTCATCCCCTCACCCAAATGACTGTTTGAATCTTGTAACCAAAGGAATTCTATATGAACTGGCCAATGAGGGTTACATGCTGAGTCCAAGGGGGTGGGAGACCTGGGGAGATGTGTTTTTATCATGTGAGGGTGTGTACTTTTTTATGTGAACCAATCACGTGCCTGTGTTTTGGGATGTCCTCTAGCAAATAAATTCCTGGGAGCTGCCTGAATTCAGCCCTTTCTCTGCTGGCAATCAGTCTCTTCTCATCTCTGCATTCATTTTCTTTTTCCCCTCTACTGAGAGCCATCCTGGTCTTTTCTTTATTGCAGTAAGACAATGCCAGCTTCCCTGAGATTGTAAGGAGATTAATTCATTAATTAATCAGAGTCTCTAGTAGTTCTATTTCAGTTTATGGTGTTAGGGTCAATTCTGATCCAGTTATAATATAGGATTAAAGGACACTAATAAGTGCAAAAACTGAAATCATAAACACTCTCTCTGCTTAGTAACACTGACAGCCAATCACCTCTCAACCCTATGAGCTGTAGTTAGAGAGGGGCCTATCTCTTTGCCTGCTTGTCTGCTTCTCTAAATAAAGTAAAGAAACATAGGACCAATACATTTCAGAGTTGCTGACTTTATTTTACCATTTTTAAAATTTGAAAATGAGAGGTATGCTATCAAAAGAAAGGTCTAAGGGGTCACACCAAAAATATTAAAAACAATCTTTTCAAGGATAAAGAAGCCTAACAAGGTAAGAAACAAATTGGATGATAAATAATTGTTCAGAGGGTATTTTATGGCTGATTTAAGACACGGGTCAAAACCGACCCGTTAACATCATGGATAGTAACAGAAAGCTAACATAAGAGGGGGGTTAAATACATTGTACTCTAACATCATTTATTCTGGGATATCAACAACAGCCTTTCAGCTCACAAAACCAATTACTTCTGTTAATTCCTTTATTAATAGCTCCTCAAATCCCCTACTTAGAGCATTTTCAACTAATTGTTTTTAAAAATGTTTCCTTTAACTCCTTCACTTTATGTTCCCTGTAAATCAGAGTTAAATACATCAAGTTCAGTAGAAGACCACACATGGTGTAATGTTTAGGAATGTCAACATAGCATTTTTGTGTTCTTGGATTAACTAGACTTGCTTAACTTGGATTGTGTCGCTTCTGGCAGAATTATAGAGATCTTTTTTAAAGGTGTAAACTCAATCTACCATTGAAATGGAATCTGGTGAGTAATGCTTTTATGGCTGGTATTTAGCAAAGCTCCAGCTTAGGAAACACTTTGAGGCCGATTCTGAAATGATATCAATTCTCACAACCAGGAACAGACCCAGCAAAAAGTCTAGCAAAGATAAAAGGCAGACAGGGCATTTAGAGGTCAAGGATATGTAAAAATAACAGTTTTAAAGAAAATCTGTCACAAAAGAAATGTGGAGCCTAATCTAATTCGGGCAACTGTCATAAATGGTTTTCAGTTCCACTAGTTTAATATTTAGAGTCACTGACTCAGAATAATGAATGATTGAATGAATGAAGACTTATATAGCGTGGCACATGCGAACTGAATCGCCTCTGGGTGATTAATAATAAGCATAAGCATGTAGCAAGTTAGGTCAGACCTTATTTGTAAACTTTTTGGGTCAATGACTCAAGAAAATAAAGTCAAAGTCAGCATGACAATTAGACAGGGTTTGAGATACAGTATATTGTATTATTATTATACTTATTATATTATTATGAAAGGATTTATATAGCGCCAACAGTTTATGCAGCGCTTAACAATTTATAAGGGGGACAACACAATTACAGTACAGTTCAATACAAAAGGTACAGAGGGCCCTGCTCATAGAGCTTACATTCTAAAGGGAGGGGTTGGTGGTAAAAAAGGTAATAGCTGCAAAGAATGATTTAATGGGGGTGGTTCGGGGACAGATGTTAGGTGGGTGTGGGATAGGCTTCCCTGAATAAATGAGTTTTCAGGGATCTCCTAAAGGTGGACTGGGTAGGGGCTGATCGGACACACTGTGGCAGGGAGTTCCAGAGGATGGGAGAGGCTCTGAAGAAGTCCTGAAAGCGAGCATGGGAGGAGGTAACTAGGGAGCTAGAGAGCAGAAGTTCCTGGGAGGAGCAGAGGGGACAATTTGGGCGATATCTGCAGATGAGTTTGGTGATGTAGATAAGGGTGATGTTGTGTATGGCCTTGTATGTTATGGTTAGCATTTAGAATTTTACACAGTGGGGTAGGGGAAGCCAGTGAAGGGATTGGGAGAGAGGAGCAGCAGTCATTAGTCTAGGTGAGGTGTATTAGTCTAGCAGCAGAATTCATAATAGACTGAAGGGGGGCTAGCCTGTTTAAGGGTAGTGCATAAGTTGCTTTGTGGTGTCATTAGTCAGGAAGGGTCGAATTCTGAGGATCTTGCAGAGGTTAAGGCAACAGGATTTAGCCAGTGATTGGATATGGGGAGTGATGGAGAGTCTGAAGGAGAGGTCAGAGTCAAGGATTATACCCAGGACCCTGGCATGTGTGGAGGGACCAATGGTTGTGATGTTGATATTAATGGTGAAGTCACGGCTGGGGTAATTTTATACATTTATATTGTACAAATAAATTACAATTTGTACACTGATTTTGTAACTGTTTGAATCTTTTAGGCTTTTCAGTTTGTATTGAAACATCAACTGCTGTTTTAGAGACTGTGACTTAATGAAAGGAGAAGTAATTGAGGGACGGTATGTTTCACCACGCATGCTTTCTTATGTGGGAAACTAAGGCGGAATCTGGTTTAGGCTTTCCGGGCTACCTTGGCAGTGTGGAATCTGAATAGTTTTTTCTTCCTACTTGTAACCAGTAGCAAGAGGGATAAGGAAGGACTGGAGCAAGAGGTTGCTCTGATCTGACCTGGGACTCAGGAAGCCTCCTGAGAAAGCTAAATGTGGAAATCGCTTTAAAGAAAAGGTTTGAAAATTGCTTGTTTTTGGTTGGTGACTGGGAGAAGCCCTTCACCTGTGAGAGAGAAACAGAAGATTGAAGTTTGCTTTCTCTTTAAGTGGGAATCCTGTGGCAGAGAAGGCATTTCAAAAGGTGAAGCAAGTTCTTTGTGCACAACCAGTGCTTCACAAAAGAGTTTCTGGTACAGATGGATGTCTCTGATGTGGGACTGGGTACTGGGTATGGGACTGTCACAAATCAGAGATGGGAAGAAACACCCGGTGGTCTACCTAAGCAGAAACCTTAATAGACATGAGAAAAACCATGCCATTGTTGAGAAGGAATGTGTACAAAATAATTCTATACCGGACTTTAGAGGCACCCACAGGACACAACAACTAAAAATTGTATTACTTTATTTACAACAACACAATATAAAAGAACGATCAACCAAAGCTAATTAAAACCAATAAATGATAATTGTATCCAGTTCACAATCAAATTAATTCAAAGAAAATGCCAAATGTAACCTAATTTCATAATTCAAACCATTTTACATATCTGCTTCCTCAGGACGCAATAATTAATTAATAAAGATCACTCTGCGCAAAAGGATCTCAAGCGTGGCTTTAGCTATTTGTAACATTTTTTTTTTTTACTTTCAATAGATTTTTATTTTTTCAAATAAAGGATACAGATAAATTATGACCAAAGGCTGAAATTACAACATCAAAACATTCTACAAACCGGGCATAATGACAGTAACAATGACTCAATTGATTTCAAATTACCCAACTGTGGGTTGATTAAAGGAATCCAGCGAGCTTAATAACAGAGGAAGGGGCGGAAAAAGAGGTGTATATGGTGATCTTGCGCTCAGGGGAAACCTGCCTGTCCCGGACACCCCTAATGGGATCAATCTGTGTCCCAGCCAGGCGCCTCCCAATCCGCCTCCTCCTATAAAATTATTTGATGGGAAATTAGAGGGTTCGAATTTGGCTTCATTGAACCTCTAGCTCATACTAACGAAATAAGATAGGCCTATAGTGTTACCAAATTGCCCATATGAATAACCGGACGAAGAACAAAGAACATTACCTTCTGGTCATACAACTGTCTTAAAAGAATAGAAGTAAGAAAGAGAGAGAGAAAAGTGGGGGTAAGAAAGAGGGAAAGGAAGGGAAACATGAGCCTAACTTGTACTGAAGGATGCAGGTTGCGTGGGGTGTACACCAGTCGCCAAAGGTATACCACAGTGGGATGCCCATGATCCCCACACGGCTTCAAATTTCTGATTCGTGTTTGAAAGAATGCTGGCCAGTTTTTCCTGCACCATGATCCACGAAATCTTGCGTTTTATTTCTGCAATGGAAACCCTGGGCTGTTTCCAAGCCCTTGCGATGGTAATTTTAGCCCCGAGGAGCATAAATCGGATCAGCTTCTGATTGGGCTTGGATATACCCGGAATCCGAGCATTTAGGAGAGCTACAGAAGCCGTTCTGGGGACCGAGCAACCAGTAACTGTACAAATGAGGTTAAAAATCCTCTTCCAGATTGGTCTGATTCTGGGACATTCCCACCAGACATGCACCATCGAGCCCAGGAGCTGACAACCTCTAAAGCAGCTGGGATCTGATGATGGGTAGATGGCCGCAAGCCTGGCGGGAGTCATATACCACCTCATAAGGACCTTTAAGTTTGCTTCCATCAGGGAAGTACAGTATTCAAGATGCCCTGAAAAGAATCAGAACAAGCTGCCTGCCAGGTCTCCAACTCCCACCCTATTTGGAGGTCTGCCTCCCAAGCCGTCATATAAGAAGACTTCTCAGTCGGGCGGGTGAGTGAAGAGTAGATGACAGATATTCCTCCCCTTTGTCCCATGGTCTGCCCGCACCAGAGCTCATAATCTGTAAATTTGGGAGGTAGAGGCCTATCCGTCCATAAAGTGTGTAGGAATTGTGATATTGTTTGAATCTGAATTTTTCAGTGTCAGGGATGTCCAATTTAGTCACACAGTGGTCTAGTGTAAGAGGGCCTTTGGATGTAAAGAATTGTCCTATGCGGTACAGACCCTTATCCAACCACCAACTGAATGCTTTCCTGTCCATTCCAGGTGGGAAATCCGGATTTTGGAATACACTGGCTAGAGGTTGACCTTTCGAAACCAGGGCTGGAAGGTGACGAAATCTATCCCAAAGGGCGTAGGATTGAGACAGGGAGGGGGATAAAATGGGTGGTCTTCTCTTTTGGGGGCACCAGAGTAAGTGTTCTAGGGAGAACCGGGGGACAGCATGACCCTCTATGTGGACCCAGTCTGGTTTGTCCAGTTTAGAGTAAACTACGGATAGTTGAGCTAGTCTGGCAGCTACGAAGTACTTATATAGGTGCGGTAGTCCTAGTCCTCCTCTTTTCCTATGGTTATATAGAGTGTTTTGGGGGATTCTGTAACCTGACTTGCCCCAAATGAATTTGAGTATTTTGCTTTGTAAAGTCTGCACGTGATCTTTTCTGATGGGAATGGGAAGGGAGCGGAATAGATATAAAATTCTAGGAAGTAAAGTCATCTTTATAGAGTTAATTCTGCCCAGCCAGGAAAGATCATACTTAGCCCAGTTATTCATGTCGGCTGTAAGTTTTTGGTATAGGGGAGGATAGTTATTTGTGTAAAGGGATTCTGTCCGAGCTGTTAAGGAAATCCCTAGATATTTGATAGATGAGGGACACCATTCAAATTTGAATGACTGTTGGAGGAGGGATACTGTAGGAGGTGGAAGGGATACGTTCAAGGCTTGTGATTTGGCATAATTGACTTGGAGACCTGAGAATTTAGAGAATTCCGAAATTACCTTACAAAGGTTTGGTAGGCAAGTAATAGGAGAAGTTAGAAATAGTAGTAAGTCATCGGCAAAGAGCCCACATTTATGAGTTTGATCTCCACATGAAACGCCTCGAATGTCGGGGTTCTGTCGAATGGCTATCGCTAGGGTTTCAATTGCCATTGCGAAAATGATTGGGGAGAGGGGGCATCCCTGTCTGGTACCCCTTGCTATGTCTATTGGAGAAGAGTAGTACCCTTGGATTCGAATTTGGGCCTTTGGTTTAGAGTAGAGAGCTTGTATTACCCCCATAAATCTTGGGCCAAAGCCCCATCGTTCTAGTAGGGGGAGAAGATATTGCCAGGACACAGAATCAAAGGCCTTCTGCAGATCAAGAGATAGGAGAAATCCTTTTTGTTTCGGACCTCCGTCCCAGTTGGATTGCAAAATTGAGACAATGTCCACTGCCCTTCTCACTTGATCTGGCCTTGTCGACCTGGAATAAATCCGACTTGGTCCTTGTGAAATATATTTATTAATGAAAGAGGAGATACGGAGAGCTAGAATTTTTGTAAGAATTTTTAGGTCATTATTTATCAGAGAAATGGGGCGATAGTTACAGACTTCTTCTGGGTTTTTATCCGCTTTGGGATAACCGTAATGTATGCTGTATTAAGTTGCGTACCCAGAGGGGTGCCTTGAGTTTTGGAATTAAAAAAGTTTGTCATATGTGGGACTAGGGTATCTGCAAATGACCTATAATAGAGGGCCGACAGTCCATCTGGGCCTGGGGCCGAGCCCTTTCGGAGGCCCTTGATTACTGTCGCCACCTCTTCAACCGAAAAGGGTGCTTCCAGCCTGTCTCTATGTTCTACGTCTAAGGATGGGATGGGTAGGCTGTCCAGAAAGTTATCAATCGAATCCCTGGGAATCTGTGGAGGGGCACTATACAGGTCAGAATAGAATGTTTCGAATGCCTCCAGGATCTTTTTAGGGTTTGACGTAGGTTCTTGACCTGCCAAGCGTATTTTGGGTAAGGAGTGAAACCTTGTTTTAGGGGACAATTTGGTCGCTAACAACTGGCCTATTTTTCCTTTTTGGGTGTAAAATTTATTGCCACTCCAGCGGAGAGATCTCTCCGCCTTCGTTGTGAGGGCTAAGTTAAGTTCTAATCTCAGCTTGTCAATATTCTCTAGTAAGGCTAAAGATGGTTTCTTTTTGTGTTGTGCCCTTAGGGTCCTATAAGACTTCTCCAGCCGAACAATTTCTGCTTCGTGTTCCCTTTTGATTCGCGTGGAGATTTGAATGATCTTACCTCTAATAGAGGCTTTATGGGCTGCCCACAGGGTCTCCGCAGAGATATCCTCAACATTGTTAATTGTGAAATATTCTTGAAGGGCTTTATTAATTTCCGTTGTAGTGGTTGGATTGGAAAGAATGGACTCATTTAGCCGCCAATGTCCGTTCCTTGCCATACCTGCTAAAGAGCGGATGGACATGATGACCATAGAATGGTCAGATAGGACTGTGTCTCTGATTTGGGCCTTGATCACTGCCGGAAGTACAAATGAAGGAATTAAAATATGATCTATCCTGGCATAGGTATTATGCGGGTGAGAGTAATGAGTGTAGTCTCTCTTTGAGGGATTAGACTCCCGCCAAACATCCGTCAACCCCCTGTCATGGAGTAGTTTGGCAATTTTCAGGCTGATCCTAGAGGGTCTAGTAAGTTGAGCGGACAGAGGTCTGGATTTGTCCAAACCCTGGTCAAAAGCCACATTGGAATCCCCCCCCCAAATGACTGTACCTTCCAGAAGTGGAGTTAAAGTATCCAAGATTAATTGGAAAAACTTGTCTTGCCCTTTGTTGGGAGAATAGTATGAGACCAGGGAGTATAGATGACCCTCAATTTTACCCTTAACCAGTATAAATCGTCCCTCTGGGTCTTTGAAGTCAGAGAGATACTCAAAGTTACAGGATTTGGAGAAAAAGATTGCGACCCCCTTGGTCTTGTTCTCGGCATTAGCCAAGTAGAAGAGGGGAAAGTGAGAGTGGACAAATTTGGGACTGTACCGCCCAGGAAAGTGGGTCTCTTGGATCATGAGAATGTCAAGTCTGAGTGATTTGTAACTATCAAAGATCTTTCGCCTTTTGACTGGGGAGTTCAGGCCTTGAGCATTATGTGTGGCTATGTTGAGGGAGCTCTGTACGTGGTCAGCCATGGGGAACTGAAAAGTAACTCTGTCTGTCTCTACCTCCACTCACCCTGAGATGTCTTCTGTCCTCCCAACCTTGCCATTTGTCAGGATGGACGACTGGCAGCCCGGTGGACACCCCTCGTTCGTAGGTACTGCAAGCTGAAAAATAATAAATGGTTAGGCTCATGCGGGAAAGATGGGGAGTAGAAAAGGAAAGGACAGATTTGAAAGAGAGAAAGAAATGGTGAAGAAGACTCCCAATCCAACTAAGGAAAAAGATAAAAAATAAGAAAAAATACATTCTCGGGGAGGGGAGATGCCCCTCGAGAATTTCTACCAAGGTAGATCAAAAAAGAGCTTGCTCCAAATGCGAACAAGCGACCTCGCCCCCAGAAACCTTCTGGAGTCTAAGGGAGAGGTGGAGGTACATGGGGCCCACCCCAGCCAGGGCGCCCCTGAAAAATTGGTTACAGCAACTATCAAAAACGAAACCGGAAGGAATTGAGTAGATCTAAACCCAGTTTGGTCGGATCTAAATCCGATCCGGATGTCCCCCCGTCCCCCCCCCAACGGGGATCGAGGAGGAGGGGACCTCAGAAGCAAGGTGGGGACCACCCCCTGCGAAAAAAATTAGAATAGATAAAGAGATCTTTTTAGCAGGAGAAATACTGTTGAAATATCAATTGTCCAAAAAGTTGATTCTTCTGATCAGAGAAAGTCTAAATCTCAGGCATAGGACCGACCAAAAATCTTGAAAGTTCAAGGAGTATATGACCAATGTGTCAGCCGAGATCTGGGTAAGTGGGTCCACTGTCTCTAGCTTTCTTAGATCTCGACCTGGTCCAGAGTAGGGAATTAGGACTGGTGGGGGTCGTCGTCTCTTGGAGGTGTTTGGGATGCTTTGAGAAGTATCCATGGCGGGTTCTTGCGAGATGAGCTTAAGGCGCTTTAGTAGTCTTTCTCCATCCGGAAAATTTGAGAAGGAGTAGTTTTTCCCTTTATCCGAGAACTTGACCGCAAAGGGGAATGCCCATTTATATTTTATATCCTTTTGGACCAGGACTAGGAGTAGCGGCTTTAATGACCGTCTTCGCTGCATTGTGGAGGGAGAAAGGTCTGCGTATATTTGGACGGGATGACCTTGGCACAAAACACTGGGCACAGAACGTGCTAGTCTCATGACTTCATCCTTTACAGCGTAAAAGTGGGGTTTGGCGATGATGTCCCGCGGTGAGCCGTCCTTTCTGGATGGACCCAGGGCTCTGTGGGCTCTATCAAGCTCTAGGCGAACTTGAGGGATGTTTGGAATCAAGTTCTGGATCAAATTTTGTACCGCTGCTGTAGTGTCAGTGATGGATTCGGGCAGCCCCCTGATCCGGAAATTGTATCTCCTGGATCTGCTCTCCAACTCGTCGATCCTGGAAAGGGCCACATCCAATTGCTCCTGTACTGTATGAATATGTTCTGAGTTCTGGTCTGTGGCTGCCACCGTTTGATCAAGCTTGTCTTCTATCGCTTCAATTCTGGTGCCCAGATTCTGGAAATCTGCTTTCAAATCTCCTGTTATTTTGGTAGCAGTCTGAGCGAGTCCCCTATCCAGGAGTTCAGCCAGAGCCTGATATAAGTCAGTCACAGAGAATGCAGAAGCTGCTGACAGGGTGCTGACAGAGAATTGAGCAGGCTGGCTCCTTATGTTAGGTCCTATGAGGGGTAGTGCAGAGCCCTCCCTGTTAATCCCCTCCATATTACTGCCTTCCAGGGGTTCTGTGGGAGTTGTTGAGGGGGACATGTCCTGCTGGTAACTTACTTGAACCAGTGGGGTAAAAGGTAGGGATACCATATTTGGAAATATCCTTCCCTCAGGTATCTCTTCAGCTCCGTTTCTGTGAGGTGCTGCAGCGGCGGCCATCTTGGATTTTTGCAGTTTTTTAAACTGAGTAAAAAGCGGCTTTGCAGTGTCTCTTTAAAGAAATTATCATGATAGGGGGGTGCCCTGATGTCTGGGGGTGCCGTGTATGATGAAGGCTCCCCTTCCAGCCCGTTTCTGGCTTACTTATGGGTGCCGCTGGTCTGGGGTGATGAGGAGCTCCCGGCTCAAGCAGCCATCTTCAGAGCTCCACGCATGCGCTATTTGTAACATTTTAAATGTTTCTGTATTGTTATTCTAGATGATGATAATAGAGCAATCTTCAATGGTAATTTTTAATAGAATAGACTCTAGTGCAAATTTAAAGCGGAGTTGCGGCCACAATATCACTTTTTAAATATAAATACCCCTGTAATACACAAGCTTAATGTATTCTAGTAAAGTTAGTCTGTAAACTAAGGTCCATTTTGTTAGGTTGTTGAAGCATTTAGATACTTTATAAAACAGGAATTGACCGGGGCCATCTTAAGTGTGGGCATCCATGAAGCCAGACTGTATGACTTCCTGGATTTCTGCCTTGCAGATGTCGCACATGCTCAGTGCTGCACAAGCAGTGTAATAGGTTTCAATAGCAACGGGAGTGTCAGAGGGAGTTGCCGCCCCTTATCTATGCAAAACTCTCCTCCCCTCCTCCTTCCAGGAACCAGTAAATATACTAAATCATTTAAAATTGAGTTCTGTCTGTTTTTATTTGCACTAACATACAATTTTTCAGGACAAGCTTTCGGGGCCGGTGCGGTGTGACAGGGGCCGAAGCGGTGTGACAGGCGGCGGTGCGGTGTGACAGGGGCCGATGCGGTGGGGCCGGTGCGGTGTGACAGGGGCCGGTATAGTGTATCAAGGGGCCGATGCGGTGTGACAGGGGCCGATGCGGTGTGACAGGGGCCTGTGCGGTGTGACAGGGGCCGGTGCGGTGTTACAGGAGCCGATACGGTGGGGCCAATGCGGTGTGACAGGGGCCGATGCGATGGGGCCGATGCGGTGTGACAGGGGCCGATGCGGTGGGGCCGATGAGGTGTGACAGGGGCCGATGCGGTGTGACAGGGGCCAGTGCGGTGTGACAGGGGCCAGTGCGGTGGGGCCGATGAGGTGTGACAGGGGCCGGTGCGGTGTGACAGGGGCGCGGTGCGGTGTGACAGGAGCCGGTGCGGTGTGACAGGAGATGGTACGGTGTGACAGGGGCCGGTGCGGGTGTCCAACGCACCGATCACAGCACAATGCATCGATCACAGGACAATGCATCGATCACAGGACAACGCATTGGCCCCGGCACACTAAAAAATCGCTCCCTGTCACATGTTCCCAACACTGTACCGATCACATGTCCCCAATAGAGAGAGAGAGACAGGGGGTGAGAGGGAGAGACAGAGGTGGGAGAGGGAGAGACAGAGGTGGGAGAGAGAGAGACAGGGGGGGTGGGAGAGAGAGAGACAGGGGTGGGAGAGAGAGAGAGGGAGAGAGAGAGAGAGAGAGAGAGAGAGAGAGATGGAGCAGGGTCTGGTCAGTGGAAGTGCTTACTTGGAATCGTTCCCAGGAGCTGGCTCACTATATTCAGCAGCTTGTCAGCGTGGCTGCTTGTTTTTAATCTTGCCGCCCACCTTCCCTTCACAAACGAGCACACAGGAGGCACGGGTCTCAGAAGTGTGAGGCTGCTTGTGACAGACATGCTGGAGGTGGATTAGATGAGCACACAGGAGGGGCAGAACTCGGAAGAAGTGAGCATTTGTTGTGCCTGACGACATGATCTCAGAGGGGAGGGATTCAGCTGAGCTGGACAATGTTCACAGTCACACAGAGAGTGTCAGAGGCAGAGCTAAGAGCCGCGTGGGGGGTGGGGTGGCGCTGACACTGCCTGACACATAACAGTTGCTTGCCTGTCACACGGTTCTGCTCGAGTACTGCAAAGGGAACGACGTTCCTGCTGTGAAATAAGTGCGGGGACGTCGTTCCCACGCGTTCCCGCAGGACTCGAGCCCTGCTTCAGACGCTCCGCTCTGCTGATGCTCTGCTGATGCTCTGCTGATACAAATACTGGCAAACAAAGCCAGGTTGCCCTCTTTTAAAATGGCGCCGAGCGTCGCTGTTCATCGGGTCATTTCCTGTTTAGAAAATCACGCAATGCTACGGCCAGGGCCTCCTGGGGTTGATGACAAACATCTCCCAGGAGGCAAAGCAGCAGTGATTGATGGCCTGCGGCCGCGGCGGGGGAAAGAAACTCACATGGACAGCACAGTGAGTTTTTAAAATCCAAAAAAAATAGATGCCAATTCGATTTAAGGGGGCAGTATGAAAACTAATGATATAAAGTTGAAAAAGAGGGTGGAGCTCCACTTTAATAAATAGTAATAAAATACTGAGACACCATAATTGCCTTTATGTGCGCTAAGAGACTTTTATAAAATGTTGCCTGCTGCAATGCACAA
>JAJQKJ010001044.1:0-130600 GCA_029574335.1 Rana kukunoris
TTCCCTCTGTCCCTCCATTCCCCCTTTCCTCTCGTTCCCCCCCCCTCCGCCCTCCCTCCACCCTCCCTCCGGCCCTCCACCCTCCCTCCACCCTCCTCCAACCTCCCGCGGCGGCGGCCCTCCCTCCACCCTCCCTCCACCCTCTCTCCAACTCCCGCCGGCCCTCCCTCCACCCTCCCTCCAGCTTCACCCTCCCTCCACCTCCCGCCGGCCCTCCCTCCACCTCCCTCCACTCCTCCACCCTCCCCGGCCTCCCTCCACCCTCCTCCACCCTCTCTCCACCTCCGCCGGGCCCTCCCTCCACCCTCCCTCCGGCCCAAACCTCCCCTCGCCGGCCCTCCCTCCACCCTCCTCCCCCTCTCTCCACCCTCCCACCCGGCCCCCTCCACCCCCTCTCCCTTCCACACCCTCTCTCCACCACCCTCCCTCCACCCTCCCGCCGGCCTTCCCTCACCTCCCTCCGGCCCTCCCTCCACCCTCCCTCCACCATCTCTCCACCCTCCTCCACCCTCCCTCAACCCTCCCTCGCCCCCCTCCACCCCCCCTCACCCTCGCTCCACCCTCCCTCCACCCTCCCTCCACCCTCCTGCCGGCCCTCCCTCCACCCTCCCTCCACCCTCTCTCCACCCTCCCGCCGGCCCTCCCTCCACCCTCCTCCGGCCTCCCTCCACCCTCCCTCCACCCTCCCGCCGGCCCTCCCTCCACCCTCCCTCCACCCTCTCTCCACCCTCCCGCCGGCCCCTCCCTTCCCTCTTCACCCTCCCGCCGGCCCTCCCTCACCCTCCTCCGGCCCTCCCCACCTCCCTCACCCTCTCTCCATCCTCCCTCCACCCTCCCTCCACCCTCCCTCCGGCCCTCCCTCCACCCTCCCTCCACCCTCTCTCCACCCTCTCCACCCTTGCTGGCCCTACCTCCACCCACCCCTCCACCCTCTCTCCACCCTCCCTCGGCCCTCCCTCCGGCCCTCCTCCACCCTCTCTCCACCCTCCCTCCAACTCCTTCCACCTCCCTCGGCCCCTCCCTCCACCCTCCTTCCACCCCTCCTCCGGCCCTCCCTCCACCCTCCCCTCCACCCTCTCTCACCCTCCCGCCGCACCTCCCTCCACCTGCCCGCCGGCCCTCCTCTCCACCCTCCCTCCACCCTCCTCCGGCCTCCCTCGGCCCTCCCTCCACCCTCCCTCCACCCTCCCGCTGCCTCCCTTCACCCTCCCTCCACCCTCTCTCCACCTCCGCCGGCTCCTCCACCCTCCCTCCGGCCCCTCTCACCTCCCTCCACCCTCCCTCCACCCTCCCTCCACCCTCCCGCGGCCCTCCCTCCACCCTCCCTCCGGCCCTCCCTCCACCCTCCCTCCACCCTCTCCACTCCCTCCACCCTCCCTCCACCTCTCGGCCCTCCCTCCACCCTCTCTCCACCTCCTACCACTCCTCCCTCCTGGGCCCTCCCTCCACCCTCCTCACTCTCTCCACCCTCCTCCGGCCCTTCCCTCTGTCCCTCCATTCCCCCTCCCTCCACCCCCAATCCCCCCCACCCTTCCCTCCATCCACCCTCCCGTCCACCCCTCCACCCTCACACACCTTCACCCTCCCTCCCCCCCCTTCCCTCCACCCTTCTCCTCCACCGCTCCTCCCTCCCCTCCCTCCCCGGCCCCCCTCCACCCTCCCTCCACCCTCCCACCACTCTCCCTCCACCCTCACGGCCGGCCCTCCCTCCACCCTCCCTCCACCCTCTCTTCCCCACCCTCCCTCCCCCCTCTCTCCACCCTCCGCCGGCCCTCCCTCCACCCTCTCTCCACCCCCTCCACCCTCCACCCCTCTCTCCACCCTCCCGCCCTGGCCCTCCCTCCACCCTCCCTTCCTCCCTCCCTTCCACCCCTCTCTCCACCCTCCCTTCCGGCCCTCCCTCCGGCCGCCCTCCCTCCACCCTCTCTCCACCCCACCCTCCACCCTCTCTCCCACCCTCCCTCCCGGCCCTCCTTCCACCCTCTCCACCACCCTCTCTCTCCACCTCTCGGCCGGCCCTCCCTCCACCCTCTCTCCACCCTCCCTCCACCCTCCCTCCACCCTCTCTCCACCCTCCCCTTCACCCTCCCTCCACCCTCCCTCCACCCTCCCTCCACCCTCTCTCCACCCTCCCTCCACCCTCTCTCCACCTCCCTCTGGCCCTCCCTCCGGCCCTCCCTCCACCCTCTCTCCACCCTCTCTCCACCCTCCCTCCACCCTCCCTCCACCCTCACTCCGCCCCCCCCCCCCCCGGCCCTCCCTCTACCTCCCTCCACCCTCTCTCCACCCTCCCTCCACCCTCCCTCCGGCCCTCCCTCCACCCTCCCTCCACCCTTCTTGATTTACACGTTTCGTCTATCTCACCTCTATATACTCAGCGGTCTCTATTCTTGTTAATAGGAAAATTGAAAAAAGAGCCAAAGGGCAAAATCAGAATTGTCAGGTTTAAAACAAGCTTGTGGTAGGGTCGCCACCTGTCCAGGATTTACCCGGACAGTCCGGGTTTTGAATCGTGTGTCCGGGTTTCAGCCTGCCTTAAAGGGTCCCTAAAGGAAACATTTTTTTTAAGCTAAATAGCTTCCTTTACGCCCGCGCCCCTAGTGGCTGGAATGCAAAATCACGTTATATTAGGCGATGTTGCGCAGCCGAGCTGACCTGTCGCTGTAAAACTGTGGCGGCGGTCCTTAAGTGGTTAAAGGGGCTGTAAAGGTAAATGTTTATTTTTTATTTTTTAAATAACAAACATGTCATACTTACCTCCACTGTGCAGTTCATTTTGCACAAAGTGCCCCTGATCATCCTCTTCTGGGGTCCCTCGGCTCCTCCCCGCAATAGCCCCTTATGGGAAGCGCTCTCTCTCTCTCTCTCTCACCTTGCGGGCGCGCACCTGTGTTATACACTTGGCGTCCATAGATGCCAAGTGTATGACTCGGCCCCGCCCCGGCGGCCGCATGATTTGTTTTGATTGACAGAAGTGGAAGCCAATGGATGAGCTGCTATCAATCTATCCAATGAAGAGCCGAGAAGCCTAGGAGAGAGCGACGTCGCGGCCACTGAATTCGGGGCTCAGGGGGGGGGCGGTCACTGCAAGGTGTTTTTCACCTTAATGCATAGGTCACTATGCACCTTATATCGGGTGTCCCCATCATAGTGCTCCCCTTACATCAGGTGTCCCCATCATAGTCCTCCCTTACATCAGGTGTCTCCATAATAGTGCTCCTCTTACATCAGGTGTCCCCATCATAGTGCCTCTTACATCAGGTGTCCCCATCATAGTGCTCCCCTTACGTCAGGTGTCCCCATCATAGTCCTCCCTTACATCAGGTGTCCCCATCATAGTGCCCCTTACATCAGGTGTCCCCATCAAAGTGCTCCCTTACATCAGGTGTCCCCATCATAGTGCCCCCTTACATCAGGTGTCCCCATCATAGTGCTCCCTTCCATCAGGTGTCCCCATCATAGTGCTCCCTTACATCAGGTGTCCCCATCATAGTGCTCCCCTTACATCAGGTGTCCCTATTATAGTGCTCCCTTACATCAAGTGTCCCCATCATAGTGCTCCCTTACATCAGGTGTCCCCATCATAGTGCTCCCTTCCATCAGGTGTCCCCATCATAGTGCTCCCTTACATCAGGTGTCCCCATCATAGTGCTCCCCTTACATCAGGTGTCCCTATTATAGTGCTCCCTTACATCAAGTGTCCCCATCATAGTGCTCCCTTACATCAGGTGTCCCCATCATAGTGCCCCCTTCCATCAGGTGTCCCCATCATAGTGCTCCCTTACATCAGGTGTCCCCATCATAGTGCTCCCTTACATCAAGTGTCCCCAGCATAGTGCTCCCTTACATCAGGTGTCCCCATCATAGTGCTCCCCTTACATCAGGTGTCCCTATTATAGTGCTCCCTTACATCAAGTGTCCCCATCATAGTGCTCCCTTACATCAGGTGTCCCCATCATAGTGCCCCCTTACATCAGGTGTCCCCATCATAGTGCTCCCTTACATCAGGTGTCCCCATCATAGTGCTCCCCTTACATCAGGTGTCCCTATTATAGTGCTCCCTTACATCAAGTGTCCCCATCATAGTGCTCCCTTACATCAGGTGTCCCCATCATAGTGCTCCCCTTACATCAGGTGTCCCCATCATAGTGCTCCCTTACATCAGGTGTCCCCATCATAGTGCTCCCTTACATCAAGTGTCCCCATCATAGTGCTCCCCTTACATCAGGTGTCCCCATCATAGTGCTCCCTTACATCAGGTGTCCCCATCATAGTGCTCCCCTTACATCAGGTGTCCTCATCATAGTGCTCCCCTTACATCAGGTGTCCCCATCATAGTGCTCCCTTACATCAAGTGTCCCCATCATAGTGCTCCCTTACATCAGGTGTCCCCATCATAGTGCTCCCCTTACATCAGGTGTCCCCATCATAGTGCTCCCTTACATCAGGTGTCCCCATCATAGTGCTCCCTTCCATCAGGTGTCCCCATCATAGTGCTCCCTTACATCAGGTGTCCCCATCATAGTGCCCCCTTACATCAGGTGTCCCCATCAGAGTGCTCCCTTACATCAGGTGTCCCCATCATAGTGCTCCCCTTACATCAGGTGTCCCTATTATAGTGCTCCCTTACATCAAGTGTCCCCATCATAGTGCTCCCTTACATCAGGTGTCCCCATCATAGTGCTCCCCTTACATCAGGTGTCCCCATCATAGTGCTCCCTTACATCAGGTGTCCCCATCATAGTGCTCCCTTACATCAAGTGTCCCCATCATAGTGCTCCCCTTACATCAGGTGTCCCCATCATAGTGCTCCCTTACATCAGGTGTCCCCATCATAGTGCTCCCCTTACATCAGGTGTCCCCATCATAGTGCTCCCCTTACATCAGGTGTCCCCATCATAGTGCTCCCTTACATCAAGTGTCCCCATCATAGTGCTCCCTTACATCAGGTGTCCCCATCATAGTGCTCCCCTTACATCAGGTGTCCCCATCATAGTGCTCCCTTACATCAGGTGTCCCCATCATAGTGCTCCCTTCCATCAGGTGTCCCCATCATAGTGCTCCCTTACATCAGGTGTCCCCATCATAGTGCTCCCTTACATCAAGTGTCCCCATCATAGTGCTCCCTTACATCAGGTGTCCCCATCATAGTGCCCCCTTCCATCAGGTGTCCCCATCATAGTGCTCCCTTCCATCAGGTGTCCCCATCATAGTGCTCCCTTACATCAGGTGTCCCCATCATAGTGCTCCCTTACATCAGGTGTCCCCATCATAGTGCTCCCTTACATCAGGTGTCCCCATCATCGCATTGGTATGAACTGGGACTTTTTCATGCAAGACCTTTATCCCGTCCCGGACGGAGCTTCTCAGAAGGACCCCCCCCCCCTGCCCCCCCGCCGGGCGTCTCACAGGAGGGGGAGGAGGGGATTTGTTCTGCAGACATTTGAACTTTTGACACATTAGTCTGCCCTCTGAAAAGTGATTTATTCCAGATTTTCGGTCACTAGTCATCCCGGATGACGTTACATGTAATGGGCCCGCGCGCCGCATCCGTAACCGTACAACAAGAACCTTCTGTGCCAAAGACGACCAACCGCAATCAAGGCGCCCCCAACATGTGCATTTACCTTCTTATGTGCGTATGTTAGAGTGGGGCCCAGAAATTTGGGTGGGGGGTTTAAGTACTTGAGTTACATTTTTTCAAAACCTAAAGAATAAAGTGTTTTTTTTTTAAATAACAAACAAGTTATACTTATCTTCTCTGTGTAATGGTTTTGCACAGAGCACCCCAAATCCTCCTCTTCTAGGCTCCCCCCCGCCATGGCTCCTGGCTCCTCCTCCCTGAAGAGCGCCCCCCCCCCCATAGCAAGCCGCTTCCTTTGGGGTTACTCCAGCATGCTCTCTCAATCTGGTGGTATTTTACAGGACAAACTGGCGGTTTTGGAGCGGGCAAACTGGCAGCAATTAATGGCATGGCACAGTGGCGACAATTGATGGGCACAGTGGAGACAATTGATGGGCACAGTGGCTGCATTTGATGGCATGGCACAGTGGCGACAATTGATGGCACAGTGGCTGCGTTTGATGGCATGGCACAGTGGCGACAATTGATGGGCACAGTGGCGACAATTAATGGGCACAGTAGCTGCATTTTATGGCATGGCACAGTAGCGACAATTTACGGGCACAGTGGAGACAATTGATGGACACAGTGGCTGCATTTTATGGCATGGCACAGTGGCAACAATTGATGGGCACAGTGGCTGCATTTGATGGCATGGCATAGTGGCGAAAATTGATGGCACAGTAGCTGCGTTTGATGGCATGGCACACTGTAGCGACAATTGATGGGCACAGTGGAGACAATTGATGGGCACAGTGGCTGCATTTGATGGCATGGCATAGTGGCGAAAATTGATGGCACAGTGGCTGCATTAGATGGCATGGCACAGTGGCAACAATTGATGGGCACAGTGGCTGCGTTTGATTGCATGGCACAGTGGCGACAAATAATGGCAAAGTGGCAACAATTGATGTGCACAGTGGCGACAATTGATGGGCACAGTGGTGACAATTGATGGGCACAGTAGCTGTGTTTGATGGGCACAGTAGCTGCATTTTATGGCATGGCACAGTAGCGACAATTGATGGGCAAAGTGGAGACAATTGATGGGCACAGTGGCTGCATTTGAAAAAAATTTAAATAAAAATGAATCGCGCGTATACAACCGCTTAAACCCTTTCCTCGCCCCCTAGTGGTCAAACCCCTTCCCTGCCAGTGTCATTTACACAGTAGTCAGTGCATTTTTATAGCACTGATTGCTGTATAAATCGCAATGGTCGCAAAATAGCGCCAAAAGTGTCCGTCACAATAAAAATCGCAGATCGCCGCCATTACTAGTAAAAAAAAAATTATAATAAAAATGCCATAAAACCAAAAAGTAGACGCTATGGGCCAGATTCAGAGAGCCGTAACTCCTGTCTAACTGGAGTAATTTCAAATTACGCGCGTTTTTTAGCTAGTCGGAAACCTCAAACCATGAATAGACGGCTGCGGGCTTCAATTCGACTGGATTACGTGTTCGTACGCCTTCGGATCTACGCTGCAATAAAATTGCGGCCACTGGGTGGACTTCCCGTCAATTTCCGCGTCGGGCTATGCTAATGAGCTTTTGCCGGCGATCCCCGAAATTACGATCTTCAATCGCAATCTCTTACGGCACCTTTAGTCATCTTTTTTTTGCGTAACACTATACCAGCTTTTTGCTGCTCTAATATTAGACAGCCCGTGTTAAGTATGGCCGTTGTTCCCGCGTCGAATATCAACGTTTTGCGACGTCTTTTAATTTTTTTGACGTAAAACATCCGGGAATAGGAATGTTCGTAAACGACGCTACTCAAACAACGAATGACGTAACGACGTGATTTCGCGCAATGCACGGCAAGAAATTTCTGAACGGAGCATGCGCAGTTCGATCGCCGCGGGGACGCGCCTAATTTAAATGCTTCACACCCCCTAAACGCGTAATTCGATTACGCGGCGAGAAATAGACTACGCCGCCGTAGCGTACGGGCAAAAAACTACCAGAATTCCATTTAGAGCCTGGTAAAATACGGCAGCGTAGAGTATTTCGATTACGCAGCGCAAAATTAAGTGTATCTGAATCTGGCCCTATAACTTTTGCGCAAACCAATCAATAAACGCTTATTGCGATTTTTTTTACCAAAAATATGTAGAGAATACTTATCGGCCTAAACTGAGGGAAAAAATATTTATTTTATATATATTTATTTTATATATATTTTTTGGGGGGATATTTATTATAGCGAAAAGTAAAAAAAAAATGCATTTTTTTTTTTAAATTGTCGCTCTGTTTTTGTTTATAGCGCAAAAAATTAAAACCGCAGATGTGATCAAATACCACCAAAAGAAAGCTCTATTTGTGGGGGAAAAAAACAACGTCAATTTTGTTTGGGAGCCACATCGCACGACCGCGCAATTGTCAGTTAAAGCGACGCAGTGCCGAATCGCAAAAAAGCGTCCCGGTCATTTGGCAGCCAAATCCTCCAGGGGCTGAAGTGGTTTAAAGGGGTTGTAACGGTGCAGTCCTCCTTCACTTACCTCATCCTTCCATTTTGCTTTTAAATGTCCTTATTTCTTCTGAGAAATCCTCACTTCTTGTTCTTCTGTCTGTAACTCCACACAGTAATGCGTGGCTTTCTCCCTGGTGTGGAGTGTCATGCTCGCCCCCCTCCCTTGGACTACAGGATTTCCCGGGTTCATGCTGGGACCTGTAGTTCTTCACAAGTTGGGGGCACGGGGGGGTAGGGTGACCACATTTCCAAACTGCCATTCAGGGACACCTCCCTTCCTAAAAAAAAAATGATAATTTTGTATTCCTTTTTTTGGGGCCCCATAGATTTCACTGGTTCATCCTGGGACCTGTAGTTCTTCACTGGTGAGAGGGGGGGGGGTCACATCTTCAGCTCCGAGGGGTTCATGGTGGGACCTGTAGTCCTTCATGTTGGGGGTAACAGCCCCAAAAGTTGAGGACTACTTGTCCCAGCATGAACTCCTAATATCTAAAGATGTTACCCCCCCCCCCAAATTTTAAGGACTACAACACCCAGCATGAACCCCTGAGATCTAAGGGTGTGATCCCATAGATTTCACAGGTTTATGCTGGGACCTGTAGTTCTTCACTATTTGGGGGCGGGTGGTCTCACATCTTTAGCTCTGGGGGGGGGGGGGGTCATGCTGGGACTTATAGTCCTTAACTTCGGGGAGGTCACCCCCCCCCCCAAAGTAAAGGACTACCAGTCACAGCATGAACCCCTGATACATAAAGATGTGAACCCCCCCCCCCCCTCAAATTTGAAACTCCCAACATGAACCCATGAGATCTAAGGGTGTGACCCCATAGATTTCACAGATCTATGCTGGGACCTGTAGTTCTTCGCTATTTGGGGGGGGGGGCGGGTCACATCTTAAGCTCTGAGGGGTTCATGCTGGGACCAGTTTCATTCCGGGACACTTTATTGTCCCAGAGTGAAGGTGCCCGGGACAGACGTGCAGAATGCGGGACACGTGGTCACCCTACTGTAAGACGACCCCTTGGCGGGGATGATTGTCTTTTCATTTTACAGTTACACAACTTAGGAAATATTATGGAGAAATGATTGTTTCCTCCCCTACAGCAGATGTTACATCACAGCGCCAATCTCGCCGGAGAGTAAAATGACACATAATGTAATGAATGGAGAATTGCTTATCAATGGCTTCCCGTGGCACACGAGCGAGCGGCGCAGACCGCGGAATCGGCGGGGCGGGGTGATGAGAAAACTCTGGTTGTGAAACTCGGATTAGGAAGAAGTTGGAAATATTTGTGTTTATATTCGTGTCGTAACGGCGCCGTACTACACGCCATCCGCACTCATCATCTGTGGGCGGGAGTGAGATTTGTACGATTTATAGACTTAGGAGATAAGCAGGATTACATCTCCCGGATTTATCAGTAATGTGTAACCTCCGGCGCACACGGTGTGTATCGGGTCCGATTGCGGAACCGCGTGACTCACCCGATGAGTTTCATGGTACTCATCCCTTCCTCGGTATTGAATCTGATAATATCTGACAATAATGTTCTAGGGTAGTCATCAGGAATTATGGGGCCCTTTACACAGCTTTAGGCATGGGCCCCCTGGAGCAGACCCGGGGGGGGGGGGATGGGTGCTGCCGCTAATTGAGAAAATTGTGAAGCGGGGGGGTGCCACGGATTGAGAAGCGGGGGGTGGGGGGATGCTGCTGACGCACGAATTGAGTTTGGGGGGCTTTGTTGCTGACGAACAAAAAAAATATGGCCCTGTGGACCTGTGGGAAAAAGGGGGCTCTTTAATAAAAAATGTTTTAAAATATATATATTATATATATATATATATATATATATATATATATATATATATATTTTATATAAAAGGGGACCTCTGGGCCCTTTAATAAAAAATGTTTTAAAATATATATATATATATATATATATATATATATATTTTTATATATAAAAAAAAGGGGGGTTGCCATCCAGGGTCTGAGGACCTCTGGGCCCTTTAATAATCAAAAAATATATATAAAATAAAAAAAATATAAAAAAAAAGGGGGTGTTGTCATCTGGGGCCCTGGGGACCTCTGGGCCCTTTAATAAAAACAAGAAAAAATAAAACAATATATATAACAAAATTATATAAAAAAAAGGGGGGATTGTCTTCGGGGGCCCTGGGGACCTCTTTGCCCTTTAATAATCAAAAAATATATATAAAAAAAGGGGGGGTTGTCATCCAGGGCCCTGGGGACCTCTGGGCCCTTAAATAAAAACAAGAAATATATAAAAAAAAAAAAAAAAAAAATTATAATTTTTTTTTAAAAAAAGGGGGGTTGCCAAAAAAAAAATTGAACCTGCTCTATTTTTTCCCGTCGTGTTTCCCGTCAGTCTTTTTCTCATCACGAAAAGCGCTGGTGTGTAGGCTTTTCCGAGGGGAAACAAAACACGCATGCTCAGAATCAAGTTATGAGACGGGAGCGCCCGTTCTGGTAAAACTAGCGTTCGTAATGGAGATCGCACATTCGTCACGCTGTAACAGACTGAAAAGCACGAAGACTGAAAAGCGCAAATCGTCTCTCACCAAACCTTCACTAACACAAGGATCAGAAAAAGCAGCACCAAGGGTGGCACCATTTAAATGGAAAGTCCCCTTTATAATGCCGCCGTACGTGTTGGACATCACCGCGCTTTGGCTGCCTTGATGGGTGCTGGTAAGGATGCATTTGATGGGCGCTGGTGAGGCTGCCTTGATGGGCGCTGGTGAGGCTGCATTTGATGGGTGCTGGTGAGGCTGCATTTGATGGGCGCTGGTGAGGCTGCATTGATGGGCGCTGATGAAGCTACATTTGATGGGCGCTGGTGAGGCTGCATTTGATGGACGCTGGTGTGACTGCATTTGATGGGTGCTGGTCAGGCTGGATTGATGGGTGCTGGTGAGGCTGCATTTGATGGACGCTGGTGAGGCTGCATTTGATGGGCGCTGGTGAGGCTGCATTTGATGGGTGCTGGTGAGGCTGCATTTGATGGGCGCTGGTGAGGCAGCATTTGATGGACGTTGGTGAGGCTGCATTTGATGGGTGCTGGTGAGGCTGCATTTGATAGGCATTGGTGAGGCTGCATTTGATGGGCGCTGGTGAGGCTGCATTTGATAGGCATTGGTGAGGCTGCATTTGATGGGCGCTGGTGAGGCTGCATTTGATAGGCATTGGTGAGGCTGCATTTGATGGGCGCTGGTGAGGCTGCATTTGATGGGCGCTGGTGAGGCTGCATTTGATGGGCGCTGGTGAGGCTGCATTTGATGGGCGCTGGTGAGGTTGCTCACCTACAACATACAAAGCCATCCACAGCTCTACATCATCAATCTAGTGCCAACCAAACCCTCTTCTCTGTTCCTCCCAATATCTCCTGCTCCGAGCCCCTCATTGCCTTCTCCCATTGCCTACCAATAATAGGTAGAAGAATACGTATCGGCCTAAACCCAGGAAGACATTTTTGGGGGATATTTATTACAGCAAAAAGGAAAAAATATTATTTATTTTTTCAAAATTGTCGCTCTATTTTTGTTTATAGCGCAAAAAATAAAAACCGCAGAGGCGATCAAATACCACCGAAAGAAAGCTCTATTTGTGGGGAAAAAAGGGCGCCAATTTTGTTTGGGAGCCACGTCGCACGACCGCGCAATTGTCAGTTAAAGCGACGCAAATCGCAAAAAATGGCCTGTTCATTAAGGGGGAAAATTCCGGGGCTGAAGTGGTTACATATTAATTTTTATTTTATTTTTTTCCAGCCCACAAACATTTGTAAGATATATATATATATATGTATGTATATGATGTGGCCCTCAAATGGAAAAGTTTGGGAGATGAAACAATATTTATTTTAGTACGAGTGGATAAATCTATAGCAAAGTTGAGAGCTCCCTCACATGGTCATCTGGAATATTACAAAAACATTGTATCCGATCGTATCATCACCATAGAAAATAATACAATGTTGCAAAACATTTAGATCAGCTTTATTTTCATATATATATTTTTTTTTACTGATGACTGTTGTTAAAATAGATATGGGAAATGTCCTTTTTTTTAATGTAAGGTGTTTTTTTTTATTATTTATTTATTACAAATGGTATATTATTATTTTTATTATTATTTAGGTATTTAAACAAGCTTTATTTATAAGGCTCCATGCACACTGGATGCTAAAAAAAGCTATAAAAATGCCAGTAGCTTTGCAGGGAGCCTTTCAAATTACCGTCTTTGCAATAGTGTTTTTTTTTTTTTTCAGCGTTAGTGTTTTTTAGCTTTTTTTTCATAATTTTTTGCATTTATTAGTGTTTTACAAAGTTTTGCTTTTTTGTAGCCAAAGGCTCCATGCACACTGGAGCTGATAAACTGCAGTTTATTGGAGTTTGCAGACATCTCTCCTAGAGGTTACTTCCGGGAATCGCGGCTCCTGCGCTGTGAATGGCCGGAGCCACGATGACGTCACTCCGCGCATGCGCACGGTAACCGCACACGCTGTGGAAGAAACGGCACAGAGTTTTCTTTTCTTCCCAGCGCATGCGCTGTTTGTTTCACCGACGGACTACAAGTGAAATATCTCCTAAACGGCGCACGTTTAGGAGATATTTCCACTACCTATAAGTAAGACTTATTCTAGGCTCACCTATAGGTAAAAGTAAAAAAAAAGAGGGTGTACAGCCACTTTAAGCACTTAAGCCCCGGACCAAAATGCAGCTAAAGGACCTTGCCCCTTTTTGCAAGATGGCACTTTAACTGACAATTGCGCGGTCATGCGACGTGGCTCCCAAACAAAATTGGCGTCCTTTTTCCCCACAAATAGAGTTTTCTTTTGGTGGTATTTTATCACCTCTGCGGTTTTTATTTTTTTGTGCTATAAACAAAAATAGAGCGACAATTTTGAAAAAAATGCAATATTTTTTACTTCTTGCTATAATAAATATCCCCCAAAATATATATAAAAAAAATGCTTTCCTCAGTTTAGGGCGATACGTATTCTTCTACATATTTTTGGTATAAAAAAAATCGCAATAATAGTTTATCGGTTAATTTGCGCTACATTTATAGCGTTTACAAAATAGGGGATAGCTTTATTGCATTTTTATTATTTTATTTTTTTTACTACTAATGGCGGCGATCAGCGATTTTTTTCACTCCCTAGGGAACATATTTAACCCCTTCAGCGCCCCCTATTGTTAACACTTTCCCTGCCAGTCACATTTACACAGTAATCAGTGCAGTTTTATAGCACTAATCCCTGTATAATTTTGAATGGTCCCAAAAACGTGTCAAAAGTGTCCGATGTGTCCACCGCGGTGTCACAGTCACAAAAAATAAAAAATAATATCGCAGATCGCTGCCACTACTAGTAAAAAAAAAAAAATCTATCCCTATTTTGTAGACACTATGGCCCAGATTCAGGTACATCTGCGCATTATTGGACCGGCGTAGCGCACCGCCTTTACATTAGACTTGCGCAATTTTGCAGCATAATCACCCTATTCTCGTAGCTTTTGCGCAGAAAATTGCGCATGCGTGACGTTTTTTCAGAGGCGTAAGGCGGAGTAATACAAATTGGGAAGGACGTGGGCGTGTTACATTGAAATGAGCCGTGACCCCATGCAAATGAAGGGCCGGCCGGCTCGCGCATGCACGCTTGAAGGAGACCATGGTCAGCACCTCTGCGCGCATGCTCACAACTCGGGAGCGGCGCAATCAGTGAAATTGGAAGTGGACCCGGCAACTTAGTGAACTACGCAGACAGCATAAATAGACAGACACAAACACACTTCCTTTGCAAAAGCAGATCCCTTTGGGATCTTCCTATACAGCAAGGTGCTTTTGTTCTGTTGTTTAATAGCGTTTGTTTGTTTGTTTGTTTGTTTGTTTGTGACGTGTCTTTGTGATATTTGGGGACTGTTTTGCAGAGTGATTTTTGTCTTTTATGTGTTTTCTTTGTTGTTATTTTGTTTAAATTATATTTTTGCTGGGCATTTTTTTTTTTGCTCGTCATTTATTTAATTTTTTTGGTTCTGTTTGTGTATGATTTTGGAATGTGGGGGTGATATTCCTGCCGGAAAAGGGGTGTCACCCTCATTTGTGGTGGAGAAGTGATCCCCAGGTCTGTGTGAATGGTGTATGAATGTACAGTGACATAATTGGAGCCGTGGCGTGGCGTTGCTGCTCACAAGTCCTGCATGGTGGACTGGTGCCAATCCCATGGATGAGGATGTGGGGTGTGTGTGCTAGGGACCACAGTGGTGTGCATGCATGCATTCTCATTGTGCCATGATTCATGTGTGTGTTTAACGTGCAAAGATGCCTAATGTGAGCTGGCATGAGATGGGGTCATGAGATGGGGTCATGAGATGGGGTCATGAGATGGGGTCATGAGATGGGGTCCCAGTGCATATGCAGAGTCACCTTGAAGGGAAAAGACAGGAGGATGTTAGTAGTGCATGTGCCCCTTGTGATGTGTGCATCATGGGGGGGGACAGTCATGCCTGCCACCCATGTCACTCACCAACCAGCCAGCTGTCCCCATACATGTTCTGTTCGAAATCTGTGGGGATGGGGCTCTGATTGTATATGTAGCTGTCATGGGTGTCATGGGTGGTGTCATGTGTTGGGCTGGTGATGTCCTCCTGCAGGGTTGTGGTTAATTCCATGATGGCATGAGGGGTGAATCTGAAGATGCGAGACACCTCAGAATCACTCATGCCATAGATGTCTATGCGTGTGTGATATATCCTCTCCCGTGAAGAGTGAAGAGTGAGGGGCTTGTATCAGATAAGAATATTGTATTAGGCCTCGTACACACGATCGAATTTGTCCGCTGAAAACGGTCCGATGGACCGTTTCAGCAGACATCTCCGATCGTGTGTATGGGCTAGCGGACAGATTTGTCCACCCGACAGATTTCAAAGCATGCTTTGAAATCTATCCGGTGGGAATCTGTCCGCCCGACATGTCTGCTGGTTAGTACACTTACCAGCAGACATGTCGTCCCGCTCCGCCGCTGCACCGCCGCCGAATGGATTCGGCGCATGCGCGGAAGTGTTTTACTTCCTGGTGCGGTGACGTGGCGGCGTCAACGTCACCGCCACGTCACCGACACGTCAGCGCGCTCTCTGCTGGCGGGGATTTTGGTTTGCTCGTGTGTACACGCGAGCAAACCAAAATCCCAGCAGACAGATTTGTTCAAATCTGTCGGACGGACAGATTTGAACAAATCTGTCCGCTCGTGTGTATGGGGCCTTAGATTAGATTAAATTGTAAAGTTTAGATAAGCAAAAAAAATAAAAAATCTCCCGTGCCCTCCCTCCTCCTTCTTTGTTCATCTAAAGTCAGTAGTATAGCTATGTGCGACGATGCCCCTGGCATGTTGGCATACAGATTGTTGTGCAACACGTGTGACTGCTCAGCTCCTCACTAACAGTGTTGCTTTCTCTGACATGTAGACGATTTTTCTCTTTTTAGAGCAGCTTTTATATGGTCTAATTTTAGACAGGACATTTTGCTGTTGCGCACACTGCGTAGCCTGCGCTGCCCCAACGTTCTTTTGTGGATCCCCGTAAGTCCCTCATTAGCATATTTGACTAGCAAATCAATGGTCTGTCTAGCACACCTTTGCGCGGACGGATGCGCCAGTCTAACGAAATTACGCTGGATCAAAAAAAGTAGATTTTTTGCGTATCTCGTTCTGGGGATGCCGCGCATCGAAACGCACGCGCACATTTCGACTTACGCACGCACATCTCCTGTTGCGCAGGCGTAACCGCTCTGTGAATCTGGGCCTATAACTTTTGCGCAAACAAATTAATATACGTATACTGCGATTTTTTTTTTTTTTACCAAAAATATGTAGAAGAATATGTATTGGCCTAAACCAGGGGTCTTCAAACTGCGGCCCTCCAGTTGTTCAGGAACTACAATTCCCATCATGCCTAGTCATGTCTGTGAATGTCAGTGTGTTACAATGCCTCGTGGGATGTGTAGTTCTACAACAGCTGGAGGGCCGTAGTTTGAGGATCCCTGAGGAACAATATGTTTTTTTTTTTTTTTTTTATTGTGATATTTATTAAATCAAAAAGTAAAAAATATTGTGTTTTTTTTTTTCAAAATTGTCGCTCTTCTTTTGTTTATAGCGCAAAAAAAAAAAAAAAAAAACGCAGAAGTGATCAAATACCACCAAAAGAAATCTCTATTTGTGGGGGAAAAAAGGACGCCGATTTTGTTTGGGAGCCACGTCGTTCAAAGTGCGACAGGAAGGGGGTGAAAATGCCCTGTATTGAAGCGGTTAAATAGCAACGTGTGAGATCATTTACAATCTTTTTTTCTTGTTTTCTGGTATTTTATTAAAGATGATCAGAAAACATTGAATGCAATGAGTAAAGAGAAAAAATGTTACCATGTAGCATTAAGATAATCTTATTACAGGAACGTATATCTCATATGACATCATATAATTGTTTTGTTAAGAATTAACCACTTAAGGACCGCCGCAAGACAATATACGTTGGCAGAATGGCACGCCGCCGGTGGAACGCTTGCGAACCGGCCCAAAGCTCCGTGCCCGCGGGACCCGGAGAGAGGTGAGTGTAAACAAACCTTCCCCGAACTTCTCTGTGGCAGTGTCAGTGATCGTCTGTTCCCTGATATAGGGAACGACGATCACTGACATCACACATCCAGCCCCGCCCCCCTACAGTTAGAAACACACATGAGGTTACACTTAACCCCTACAGCGCCCCCTAGTGGTTAACCCCTTCACTGCCAGTGTCATTTTTACAGTAATCAGTACATTTTATAGCACTTTTCGCTGTGAAAATGACAATGGTCCCAAAAATGTGTCAAAAGTGTCTGATGTGTCCGCCATAATGTCGCAGGCACGGAAAAAAACCCGCCATTAGTAGTAAAAAAACAAATATTAATAAAAATGCAACAAAACTATCCCCTATTTTGTAAACGCTATTAATTTTGCGCAAACCAACTGATAAACGCTTATTGCGATTTTTTTACCCAAAATATGTAGAAGAATACGTATCGGCCTAAACTGAGGAAAAAATAGTTTTTTATATATATTTTTGGGGGATATTTATTATAGCAAAAAGAAAAGAATTTAGATTTTTTTTCAAAATTGAATGAATGAATGAATGAAAAACTTATATAGCGCAGCACATGCGAAGTAAATCGCCTCTGGGCGCTTGTTGTTCCTGTCTCCTTTGAGATCAAAAGAGATGAGTCTTAATCTTTCTCCTGAAGACCAAGTAGTTCTCCTCCAGCCGAATACTCGCTGGTAAGGCGTTCCATAGTCTGGGACCTTGGACAGCGAATCTCCTGTCTCCTTTGGACTTGTATCTGGCTTTCGGTATCTGAAGGACTTGTATCTGGCTTTCGGTATCTGAAGCCGATTTTGATTGGTGGATCGTAGGATACGATTGGGATTGTGAACTTTTAATTTTTCGCATAGATCAGGAGTCTCCAAACTACGGCCCTCCAGGTGTTCAGGAACTACAATTCCCATCATGCCTAGTCATGTCTACGAATGTCAGAGTTTTACAATGCCTCATGGGAAGTGTAGTTCCACAGCAGCTGGAGGGCCGTAGTTTGGAGATCCCTGGCATAGATAATGGGGAGCATTCCCATGGATACATCTATGCGTTAGACAGAGAGCTTTAAAGGTGATTCTGTCTTGAACTGGTAGCCAGTGAAGAGATCTCAGTGAAGGTGAGATGGATTCCCAGGGTTTTTTCCCAGTCACAAGTCTGGCGGCCGTATTTTGAACGACTTGAAGACGAGCGATTTGGTACTTGGGGAGTCCGAGGTAAAGGGCATTTGCATAGTCCAGTCTGGAGTTTACAATTGCTCCCACCACGACCGCTATGTCTTTCTTGGGAATAAATGGCGTGAGTCTGCGTAGTAGGCGCAGCAGATGGTGAGACCCGCTGACTACTGACCCTATTTGTGCGTTCATTGTCATGTCGGAGTCAAAGATGACCCCAAGACTTTTGACTTTGGCGCTAGGGGTGATAATTTTGCCCAGAATGGGCGGGGGGATCCAGGTTGTTGTCGCTTGATTCCTACGCTTGGCGTGAAACAGAATAAGTTCTGTTTTCGCTCCATTGAGTTTGAGATAACTCTTTGTCATCCAGTCCTCTACCAGAGAGAGGCATGTCTCTAGATTGAGGTGGTGATCCTTTTTATTGCAAATGCGGAAGTACAGTTGCGTGTCGTCTGCATAAGAGTGATAGAGCAGTTTTTGGCTGCTGATGATTTCGAAAAGAGGACGCACATAAATGTTGAATAACATTGGCGACAGGGGAGATCCTTGAGGGACCCCGCACGATAATGTGCGTTGTTCAGAAGAGAAGGGTCCTAGCTTCACTGTTTGCGATCTGTTTTCCAAAAAAGAGGAGAACCAGGATAGATCGCTTTCTGCGACTTTGGCTATTTTAGCCAGTCGAGACAATAACAGCTTGTGATCAACTGTATCAAAGGCTGCGCTTAGGTCCAGCAGAACCAGAAGAGAAGATTCTCCTTCGTCTGCGGCCTCGAGAACGTCGTCCCATATCTTGAGCAATGCTGTTTCCGTCCCGTGTCCGGGACGGAATCCTGATTGAAATGGGTCGAGTAAGTTATGGGTATCTAGATGCTGTTGCAGCTGCTGTACCACTGCTTTCTCCATTACCTTGGAGAGAACAGTTAGGCCTGTTATGGGGCGCCAGTTGAGTGGATCCTTAGGATCCAAAGTGGCTTTCTTCAAGATAGGTTGAATGAAGCCCTCCTTCAGCTGGGAGGGCATATTGCCCTCCCTGAAGGATTGGTTAATAAGCTGCGTGACAGGAGGTGCCAGGATGTCGGCGCATTCCTTCAGCAGTTTGGTGGGGATAATATCATTTGGCGCAGTGCTGTTGCGCAGAGTGCCGATGATATTTTTAGTGGTCTGAATGGAGATGGGTTCCAGCGTGAACTCACCTACCTGTGGTGAATAGCTGTCGGTGCTGTGTAAATGGCTACGGGGGGGGCTGGGCGAGAAATTGTTTTGCCGAATGCTTTGCCGGATTGCCTCGATTTTGTTAATGAAGCAATCCGATAACTCATCGCAGAATTCTTGTGTATCCAAGTTGGGGGCCTCCAGACATCTTGGATTCATGGTCTGAGTGACCAGCTTGAAGAGTTCGCGGGGGCGATTTAGGGCACCATTGATAGCCTCAGAAAAATAATTTTTCTTGGCTTCGAAGATTTGCTTGTAGTATTTTCTGGTTATTGCCTTGTAGACCGAGAGGTTCTCGTCTGAAGAGCTTCTCTTCCAGGCTGCTTCTGCCCTTCTGCGCTCTTGCTTCAGTAACGCCAGCTGGTTGTTGAACCAGCTGGAGTTATTTTTCCTGATCTGGGTCTTTCGTTTCGGCGCTATCAAGTCAGCTGACTGCAATAGTGCTGTGTTTATGGCCTCCAGTGTTTCTTCCGCTGTTTGGTGCGGCTAAATTGTTTTTACTTTTCCCCCTAACGTGGCTTTGAAGAGTTCCGAGTGGAGCTTCTTCTGACATCTGGTCCAGTGTGTTGTCACTGGATTTGATGTTTTAGTTAAGGGGGGGGAATTCGGAAATAATGAATTTAATTGCATGGTGATCTGTCCATGGCAATGGTTCATTTTCCAAGATTTTTATTTCCAGATCTTGTCTGAAAATAAGATCGAGCGTATGACCTGAAGCATGTGTGGGCCCACATACTAGTTGCTGAAGCCCTAATCCTTCCAGATGGCTGATGCAGGCGTCGGCAATGGGGTCTTGCGGGGAGTTGGCCCAGAGGTTGAAGTCCCCGAGCAGCAAAAGGTGTTTGCTGTTCAGGGTATAAGTGGAGACAAAGTCCGTCAAAGATGGGAGCAGGTGCGACTTGGGGCCAGGTGGCCTATAGCAGAGTAGAATCCGGACGGACTCCTGGGAGTTTGCTTGCAGTTGAAGAGTAAGGGTTTCCATGAATGGAAGAGGGTTTTGGAGGCTTGGTTTTGTGATCGCAAGATGCGTCTTATGGATCACTGCCAGTCCTCCTCCTCTTTGCCCTATTCTGTTTTCCGTAATAATCCGGTAGTTTTCTGGCACCAATTCGCCTAGAATGGTGTTACAGTTGGCTGTGAGCCAGCTCTCTGTAATAAAGAGGCAGTCTAAGTCATGTTGTAATAAGAAATCATGGATTTCTAATCGGTGTTTTACTGCCGATCTCGTGTTGATCAAAGCACATGATATGTGCTTGTGCCGGGGTAAATGGCGATTTCTGGCAGTCGATCGATCGATCCTCCAAAGCCGCAGATTTCTTAGGGCTTTTTTGGTGGCGGCCGGCAGAATTGCGGCAAATCGACCGAGATCCCAAATGTTCTCTGCCGAGTATTGCCGATTAACCATGACCACTGTGGAACCAAGGGCGGGGGGGGGGGGGTGGATTCACAAGGATAACTGAATCCTCTGATCCTGGTTTGGTCCAGAGGAAGGCGAAAAAACCCTGACCACGCAGCGCCAATATGCTGTGGTAGGGAAAAAAAATTCCTTCCTGACCCCTAAAGAGGCGATCGAGTTGAGTCCTGGATCAAGTTGTAATGACAGGATGGGGCAGGGTGGAGCAAGATGGCCGCCGACCTGGCAGCAGAATCCAGGCTGGGGGGTACCAGGTAGAGTGGCGCCTGGGGGGCTAACAGAGATGATCGGCGAGCAAGGGGGCTCTGCTGGGGTAGGGGGGGGGCTATGTGGCTCAAATAAGGTGGTAGAACCGACTGTTGGGGGGTGGAGAGCGGCGCGCCGCTAGGCCGCGGATGAACCCGCGGCCTTTCCTGAGTAGCGGCTGCCGCGAACCTCCACCGATCGGCGCGGATGAAAGAAAACACCGCTCCAGAGGGCAGCGGCGGTTTGTGGGCTAGCTGCCGGCAAGGACGCCCGCAGGAGGTGGAATTAAGGAGCGGGGAAGAAACCGTGGGGAATTGGGGGAGGCTGCTGCGGCTTGTCCTAAAAAGGACGGCCGCCTGCCGCTCCCAAGAGAAGGCTTACCAGGTCCGGTGCACCGGGGGAAGCCGGGGGAAGCCGTGGAAGCCGTGGAAGTCCAGGAGGGGGGAGAGAGGCTCGTCCGAGTGGCCAGTGGAGGGTGGATGGATGACAGGGAGGTGGAACTCCTGCCTGCCTGTTTGTCTGTGAGGCCGAAGCCGCACAGTGGGAGGACCCTGCACTAATCCCTGAGAGAGAGACTCGTTTGAGAGCGTCCTACTCTCTCGGAGACTAACTCTGAACTGAGTGAAGGTGATAGTGCCCTATCGATCATTGTCGCTCTATTTTTGTTTATAGCGCAAAAAAATAAAAACCGCAGAGGTGATCAAATACCACCAAAAGAAATCTCTATTTGTGGGAAACAAAGGACGCCAATTTTGTTTGGGAGCCACGTCGCACGACCGCGCAATTGTCAGTTAAAGCGACGCGAATCGCAAAAAGGGGCAAGGTCCTTTACCTGCATAATGGTCCGGGTCTTAACCCCTTCCTTACCTGGCCATAGGGGAATGACGTTATGGTCATCCCCTCGCCGATGAGACTGGACGTTCCACCATGTCCTGTCTTAACGGCGTTCTAGGGCTCGCGCGCGCGCGCACCCGCGGCACCACTCGCGATCCCGCGCGCGTGCCCGACGGCTGCGATTGCCGTCGGGCACCCGCGATTTCCGGCAATCACGTCAGGAGTGTGTATCTGTGTGTGTGTAATGATGGGGTGTAAACACACAGATCCACCTCCTGTCAGCGGTGAGGAGACTGATGTGTGTTCCCAGTACAGAGGAACACACATCGGTCTCCTCCCCCTGTGAGTCCCCCTCCCCCTACAGTTAGAACATACTTTAGGACACATTTTAACCCCTTCAGCGCCCTCTAGTGTTAACCCCTTCCCTGCCAGTCACATTTACACAGTAATCAGTGAAGTTTTATAGCACTAATCCAGGGATCCTCAAACTACGGCCCTCCAGCTGTGTCGGAACTACAAGTCCCATGAGGCATTGTAAAACTCTGACATTCACAGACATGACTAGGGCATGATGGGAATTGTAGTTCCTGAACAGCTGGAGGGCCGTAGTTTGAGGACCCATGCACTAATCGCTGTGTAAATGTGAATGGTCCCAAAAACGTATCAAAAGTGTCCGATATGTCCGCCGCAACGTCACGGTCACAAAAAAAACGCAGATCGCCGCCATTACTAGTAAAAAAAAAAAAAAAAAAATGCCATAAATCCATCACCCATTTTGTAGACGCTATAACTTTTGCGCAAACCAATCAATATACGATTATTGCGTTTTTTTTTTTACCAAAAATACGTAGAATACGTATCGGTCTAAACTGAGGGGAAAAAAAGTTTTTTTTTAAAAAAATATTGTGATATGTATTAAATAAAAAGGAAAAAATATTGTGTTTTTTTTTTTAAATTGTCGCTCTTCTTTTGTTTATAGCGCAAAAAATAAAAACCGCAGAGATGATCAAATACCACTAAAAGAAATCTCTATTTGTGTGGGGAAAAAACATAACGATTTAATTTGGGTTGCCTGACCGCGCAATTGTCATTCAAAGTGCAACAGCGCTGAAAACTAAAAATTGGTCTGGGCAGGAAGGGGGTGAAAATGCCCTGTATGGAAGGGGTTAAAGGGGTTGTAAAGGAAAACATTTTTTTTTCATAATAATCATCCTTTACCTGCAGACATTCCTCTTTTCACTTCCTCATTGTTCGTTTTTGCTCAGAAGTTGCTCTATTTCTTCTCTGTTCTGTTCACTTCCTGCTTGTCTGATTGTTACTGACCACCGTGAAGGGAGGCTTTACTGCGGTGGTCAGTGACGTGCTCGCCCCCTCCTGGGAACTACATCTGTGTGGCAGGACGCTCTCTACGTGTTAGAGACTTCAAGGAGGTGTGAATTACTGGGCGTGCCGCAATTCATACTGGGAAATGTAGTTCTTGCATGAACGAGCGCCGCAAACCAGGAAGTGAATGAGAGAACAGAAACTAAAATGCCGGAGGTGATATAGATGAAGGAATTTAATAGGTATTTACTTGTTTGTTAACAGAATCATTACACTATTCTGTCTGTCTACCTTGCAGACATTGGGCCAGATTCACAGAGCCGTAACTCCTGTCTAACTTCAAATCTTCAAATTACGCGCGTTTTTTAGCTAGTCGGAAACCTCAAGCCATGAATAGACGGCTGCGGGCTTCAATTCGACTGGATTACGTGTTAGTACGCCTTCGGATCTACGCTGCAATAAAATTGCGGCCACTGGGTGGAGTTCCCGTCGTTTTCCGCGTCGGGGTATGCTAATGAGCTTTTGCCGGCGATCCCCGAAATTACGATCTTCAATCGCAATCTCTTACGGCACCTTTAGTCATCTTTTTTTTACGTAACACTATACCAGCTTTTTGCTGCTCTAATATTAGACAGCCCATGTTAAGTATGGCCGTCGTTCCCGCGTTGAATTTCTACGTTTTCCGACGTCTTTTATTATTTTTTACGTAAGTCGTCCGGGAATAGGAATGTTCGTAAACGACGCTACTCAAACAACGAATGACGTAACGACGTGATGCACGGCGGGAAATTTCTGAACGGAGCATGCGCAGTTCGATCACCGCTTAATTTAAATGCTTCACGCCCCCCAATCGCGTATTTCGATTACACGGCGAGAAATAGACTACGCAAAAATCTACCAGGATTCGGTGTAGAGCCTGGTGAAATACGGCAGCGTAGAGTATTTCGATTACGCAGCGCAATATTAAGTGTATCTGAATCTGGCCCATTCATTTTAGGCAAAACATTTTTTTCCTTTACAAATCCTTTAAGGCTGCATTCACAGCTAATCGCGGCGTTTTGTCCCGCTAATTGCGGCGACAAATTGCGGCATTTTGTACCGCGATTTGCGGTGACAAAACGCCACGATTTTAACCCCCATTTAACCTCCAGGTCCACATCTCCTATGCCGAACGCCGAACGCTGAAGCCGCCTGAAAAAAAGGGTCCGGGACTTGTTTTGAGCTTCAGGCGTTCGGCGTTTCGGCGCTCGGCGTGGAGATGTGAACCATCTCCATAGAGGGTAATGGTATTTCTCCCCTCCAGCGTATTTAGGGCTGCACAAGCGTCGGGCGTAAATACGCCTAGGCGTGAATGGAGCCTAAGTGGTTAAACAGCGACAGCGCAGAAAGTGGAAAATTGGCTTGGGCAGGAAGGGGCGTGATGCTGCGTACACATGATTGTTTTTCGGGGTGTAAAAAACAACGGCTCTAGAAAAAACAACATTTTTTTCAACCCGATCATTATAACAGCCCTGCCTACACACGATCATGAAAAAAAAGCGCAGTGACATACAACACGTACGACGGCACTATAAAGGGGAAGTTCCATTCGGATGGCGCCACCCTTGGGGCTGCTTTAGCCGATTCCGTGTTAGTAAAAGACGATTCGCGCTTTTCTGTCTGTTACAGCGTGATGAATGTGCTTACTCCGTTATGAACGGTAGTTTTACCAGAACGAGCGCTCCTGTCTCATAACTTGCTTCTGAGCATGCGCGGGTTTAAAACGTCGTTTTAGCCCACACACGACCATTTTTTACAACCCAAAAAAACGCCAACGTTTAAAACGTCGTGAAAAAATCGAGCATGTTCGACATTTTATTTTTTGCCCATTTTTCAGAACCCGAAAAATGCTCTGGAGCCCACACACGATCGTTTTTGATGACATAAAAAAAAACTAAATTTTTTACAACTGATCGTGTGTACGCGGCATAAGTGCTCGGTATTGAAGTGGTTAAGAATTAAATGAAGACAGATCAATCGTTCTCTTTTTTTAGCACCACATTTCTAGTGATGAACATTTGCTGAAAAGAGAAAGCCATGTGCCATGTGATGCTTTTTGACCTGTCAGGACACCGTAGCCGTGGGAAGGTTTCCGATCTCTCAATCCTCTCTATAGAATTCCTCTTCGTTCTTTTTCCCAGAATGAGATGTAGCTGAGGCCCGGTAGTCAGGCACCCGGCAAGGATGTTCAGAAGCAGAGAGGAGGATGCAATGTTGCTGGTCCTCGCCGCAGGAGTAGCTGCAGCTGTCCAGCCTAGGAGAGCTGTGGGGCCCCCTGAAGATGGAGAAGGGGGAGGTCAGGAGCAGGTTGTCCCCGTTAGGATCAGACAGCCCCGCAGGTTCAGGAGGCGTACGTACCTCCTGGACGGACTGTCCGAGGAGGAGGTCGTGAGGAGGTACCGCCTGTCCCGTCCCGCCATCCAGGAACTCCTCCGCCTGGTGGCAGAGGACCTGGAGCCGCAGACGAAGCGGAACAAGGCGCTGCCCGGCGTGTGCAAACTGCTGGCCGTCCTTCAGTTCCTCGGCAGTGCCACCTTTCAGCCGGTCACCTCCCTCCTCAACGGCATGAGCCAGCCCACCTTCTCAAGAATCCTCAGACAGGTGGTGGAGGCCGTCATGAAGCATTCCAGGAGGTTCGTCAATTTCCCAGAGACCGCGGCCGAGTGGCAACAGGTGAAGCGCGACTTTTTCCTATTGGGGGGGATCCCGGATTGCCTGGGGGTCGTAGACTGCACCCACGTTGCACTTGCGCCTCCGCGTGACGGAGAGGAAATGTTTCGAAACCAGAAAAATTTCCACTCTCTCAATGTGCAAGTGGTGTGCGATTCTCATCTACGCATTATGAGCGTGAACTCGGCATTCCCCGGGAGCTGCGGCGACTCTTATATCCTTCGCCAGTCGGCGCTGTTCGACAAGTTTCAACAAGGACAGATGCCGGAGGGCTGGCTTGTGGGTAAGTGGGAATTGCGCTTTTTTCCTTTTTGAAAATGAGATGTATTGATTATTTGTAATTGTGTATCACCAGGAGACGCCGGGTATGGAGCGCAGACGTGGCTGATGACCCCTCTGAAGGCACCGAAGACAGTGGCGGAGAAGAGGTACAACTGCGCCCATCGGAAGACGAGGAACTGCATAGAGAGGCTGTTTGGGGTGTGGAAATCGCGATTCCGGTGTCTTTCCTCCACTGGGGGGAAACTGCTCTATGCCCCCACCAGGGTGGCCGACCTCGTGATTGTCTGCGCCGTGCTCCATAACCTGGCTTGTAAACATGGCGTCCCCCAGGAGATCGATGAGGAACTCCCACCCGAGATTGAGGGACTTCCTGCAACCGATGGGGACTCCTCAGATGCGGGTCGAAGGAGGAGGGTGCAGCTCATCGCCTCTTACTTCACTTGTAAGTAAAAGCTTTTTCAAAATGTTCCCATATAAGCGCTATACCGCCATCCTCAACCTCGGAGGAACCTTTGAAATACCTTCCCAGTGGCGGAGAACCCCCCAGAATTATTAATATGTTTACAGCTCAGGGTGGGAAGAATGTTCCTTACATTGGTGGTCAATTGGTAGCCAATGGGAAGAAAGCCCCATACATTGGTGGCCAATGGGAAGAAAGCCCCATACATTGGTGGCCAATGGGAAGAAAGCCCCATACATTGGTGGCCAATGGGAAGCACGCGCCTTACATTGGTGATCAGTGAGGAGAATGTCCCTTACATTGGTGATCAGTGAGAAGAATGTCCCTTACATTGGTGATCAGTGGGAAGAATGTCCCTTACATTGGTGATCAGTGAGAAGAATGTCCCTTACATTGGTGATCAGTGGGAAGAATGTCCCTTACATTGGTGATCAGTGAGAAGAATGTCCCTTACATTGGTGATCAGTGAGAAGAATGTCCCTTACATTGGTGATCAGTGAGAAGAATGTTCCTTACATTGGTGATCAGTGAGAAGAATGTCCCTTACATTGGTGATCAGTGGGAAGAATGTCCCTTACATTGGTGATCAGTGAGAAGAATGTCCCTTACATTGGTGATCAGTGAGAAGAATGTTCCTTACATTGGTGATCAGTGAGAAGAATGTCCCTTACATTGGTGATCAGTGAGAAGAATGTCCCTTACATTGGTGATCAGTGGGAAGAATGTCCCTTACATTGGTGATCAGTGAGAAGAATGTCCCTTACATTGGTGATCAGTGAGGAGAATGTCCCTTACATTGGTGATCAGTGAGAAGAATGTCCCTTACATTGGTGATCAGTGAGAAGAATGTCCCTTACATTGGTGATCAGTGAGAAGAATGTCCCTTACATTGGTGATCAGTGAGAAGAATGTCCCTTACATTGGTGATCAGTGAGAAGAATGTCCCTTACATTGGTGATCAGTGAGAAGAATTTTCCTTACATTGGTGATCAGTGAGAAGAATGTCCCTTACATTGGTGATCAGTGGGAAGAATGTCCCTTACATTGGTGATCAGTGAGAAGAATGTCCCTTACATTGGTGATCAGTGGGAAGAATGTCCCTTACATTGGTGATCAGTGAGAAGAATGCCCCTTACATTGGTGATCAGTGGGAAGAATGTCCCTTACATTGGTGATCAGTGAGAAGAATGTCCCTTACATTGGTGATCAGTGGGAAGAATGTCCCTTACATTGGTGATCAGTGAGAAGAATGTCCCTTACATTGGTGATCAGTGGGAAGAATGTCCCTTACATTGGTGATCAGTGAGAAGAATGTCCCTTACATTGGTGATCAGTGGGAAGAATGTCCCTTACATTGGTGATCAGTGAGAAGAATGTCCCTTACATTGGTGATCAGTGAGAAGAATGCCCCTTACATTGGTGATCAGTGGGAAGAATGTCCCTTACATTGGTGATCAGTGGGAAGAATGTCCCTTACATTGGTGATCAGTGAGAAGAATGTCCCTTACATTGGTGATCAGTGGGAAGAATGTCCCTTACATTGGTGATCAGTGAGAAGAATGTCCCTTACATTGGTGATCAGTGGGAAGAATGTCCCTTACATTGGTGATCAGTGAGAAGAATGTCCCTTACATTGGTGATCAGTGAGAAGAATGTCCCTTACATTGGTGATCAGTGAGAAGAATGTCCCTTACATTGGTGATCAGTGGGAAGAATGTTCCTTACATTGGTGATCAGTGAGAAGAATGTCCCTTACATTGGTGATCAGTGAGAAGAATGTCCCTTACATTGGTGATCAGTGAGAAGAATGTCCCTTACATTGGTGATCAGTGAGAAGAATGTTCCTTACATTGGTGATCAGTGAGAAGAATGTCCCTTACATTGGTGATCAGTGAGAAGAATGTTCCTTACATTGGTGATCAGTGAGAAGAATGTCCCTTACATTGGTGATCAGTGAGAAGAATGTCCCTTACATTGGTGATCAGTGAGAAGAATGTCCCTTACATTGGTGATCAGTGAGAAGAATGTCCCTTAAATTGGTGATCAGTGAGAAGAATGTCCCTTACATTGGTGATCAGTGAGAAGAATGTCCCTTACATTGGTGATC
Source organism: Rana kukunoris (assembly GCA_029574335.1). Classification (NCBI taxonomy): domain Eukaryota; kingdom Metazoa; phylum Chordata; class Amphibia; order Anura; family Ranidae; genus Rana; species Rana kukunoris. The sequence continues at coordinate 28,491 of JAJQKJ010001044.1, forward strand.
AGTGAGAAGAATGTCCCTTACATTGGTGATCAGTGAGAAGAATGTCCCTTACATTGGTGATCAGTGAGAAGAATGTCCCTTACATTGGTGATCAGTGAGAAGAATGTCCCTTACATTGGTGATCAGTGGGAAGAATGTCCCTTACATTGGTGATCAGTGAGAAGAATGTCCCTTACATTGGTGATCAGTGAGAAGAATGTTCCTTACATTGGTGATCAGTGAGAAGAATGTTCCTTACATTGGTGATCAGTGGGAAGAATGTTCCTTACATTGGTGATCAGTGGGAAGAATGTTCCTTACATTGGTGATCAGTGAGAAGAATGTCCCTTACATTGGTGATCAGTGAGAAGAATGTCCCTTACATTGGTGATCAGTGGGAAGAATGTTCCATTGGTGATCAGTGAGAAGAATGTCCCTTACATTGGTGATCAGTGAGAAGAATGTTCCTTACATTGGTGATCAGTGGGAAGAATGTTCCTTACATTGGTGATCAGTGAGAAGAATGTCCCTTACATTGGTGATCAGTGAGAAGAATGTTCCTTACATTGGTGATCAGTGGGAAGAATGTCCCTTACATTGGTGATCAGTGAGAAGAATGTTCCTTACATTGGTGATCAGTGAGAAGAATGTTCCTTACATTGGTGATCAGTGAGAAGAATGTTCCTTACATTGGTGATCAGTGAGAAGAATGTCCCTTACATTGGTGATCAGTGAGAAGAATGTCCCTTACATTGGTGATCAGTGGGAAGAATGTTCCATTGGTGATCACACCTGGTGATCTGGCCAGTAGCACTCCTATATTAGCGAGACACAACTCTGATGAATGAGCACATGAGGCACAGCAGGCAGCACCATTGTCAGTCTGGGGAGGAGGAGTTAGATGTACTGGCAGATTTAGATACACTAATACAGCTCACACTTTATAACCAGTTACTGCGAATCGCTCTTTTCCTTTTAGGATAAAGGCTTTCCATGAATAAAGAAAATCTGATCATTTTACTCCCTCCCATCAGTGTTTAGTGGTTGGTCTCATCCCTGTAAACTGATACATTTTGTTGGAGAGCTTGTGCTTTTGAAAAACAACAGACTTGCTGGCTGGGTGTTTTACTATTTTGCCAATTTAAATGAAAAATGCCTGAAATGTTTGGAAAAAATAAGTTTCTCTTTGTTTCTTTTATACAATTTTGTAAATAAGTAATTTTTCTCCTTCACTAATGAGGTGATACTGGTGGGTGGAAATGATGGACACTGATAGGCACTGACTGACAGCACTGGTTGACACCGACTGGCATCACTGGTGGGCAACGACTGGCATCACTGGTGGGCACCGACTCGCATCATTGGTAGGCAGCGACACTGGTGGGCGGAAATGATGGGCACTGATAGGAACTGACTGACAGCACTGGTTGGCAACGACTGGCATCATGGGTAGGCACTTACTGACAGCACTGGTAGGCATTTACTGACAGCACTGGGCACTGACTGGCATCACTGGTGGGCACTAACTGGCATCACTGGTGGGTACCGACTGACATCACTGGTGGGAACCGACTGGCATCACTGGTAGGCAGTGACTGGCATCACTGGTGGGAACAGACTGGCATCACTGGTAGGCAGCGACTGACAGCACAGGTGGGCACTTACTGACAGCACTGGGCACTGATTGGCATCACTGGTGGACACTGATTGGCATCACTGGTGGACACTGACTGACATCACTGGTGGACACTGACTGGCATCACTGGTGGACACTGACTGGCATCACTGGTAGTCATCGTCTGGCATCACTGATGGGCACCGACTGGCATCACTGGTGGGCACCGACTGGCATCACTGGTGGGCACCGACTGGCATCACAGGTAGGCACTTACTGACAGCACTGGGAACGGACTTGCATCACTGATTGGCACCAACTGGCATCACTGGTAGTCATGGTCTGGCATCACTGGTGGGCACTGACTGGCATCACTGGTGGGCACTGACTGGCATCACTGGTGGGCACTGACTGGCATCACTGGTGGGCACTGACTGGCATCATTGATTGCCACTGACTGGCAGCACTGCCACTGAATGGCATTATTGGTGGGCACTGTTAGGGCTGCACTGATAATCAGGAATTGCTGATCAGTGCCCAGATTATCAGTGTAGATGTCCCCTGTGTAGATTTGCTGATTATCGGCTCTCCTCTCCTCTCCTCATGCGCTGTCATGGTGAAGAGAGGAATGCCATCAAATCCTGTTTACACTGCGATCAGCTGTGATTGGACACAGTTGGTCACATGATAAAGAGCCGCTGTGATTGGTTCTTTTACCCCGATCTGTGATCAGCAATGTCCAAAAAACACATCGATCACTGCTGCTGTGCGCCGCAGGGGGTGCGCAGGAACCGCGATCACGGGAGAATATCAACAGATGCCTTCCTGGCAATATGCGACCGTGTTGTTGCCGTCACCCGGCTATAGCGCAGTCATGAAGAGGTTAAAACTTAAAACGTTATAATGTATAAAAATAATGTATATAAATAAAGTTCTGAACAAGTTATAAAGATCTTCTCTCCATAATTCCGGCATTTTATAACACGGCTGTTTTCCCCGGACTTCTTATATGTAATATGAATCCTATTTCTTTTTCTAGAGCCCAGAGAAGGAGGGCAGGTGCCCCCCCCCCCCAGCAGGGACTCTGTGTACCGGCTCCGTCTTCGGTAAGCGCATTGTGATTGCAAGTTGCCCAATAAAGTTTTACATTAGTATTGTGATTAAAGCCCATCTATATATATATATATATATATATATATATATATATATATATATATATATATATATACTGTACATGTCAAGGGGCGCCACCCCCCTATTCATTCTGACGTCCCCCCCCCCCTCCATGCTTTTTGACAAATTGTGAAGTCTGAAATTTCAGAATTAACAAATTTTTTAATCTTCGGATTTTCAAATTACAAATTTTCAAATTTCCGAAATTTCGAAGATTTGAAAACTCAGAACTAGAAAATTCTGAAATTCGAAAAACCAAAACTTTCGAATTTCAGAAATTTCAGAATTTCGAAATTTTGGAAATTTCGAAATTCCGAATTTCGAAATTCCGAATTTCCAAATTCCGAATTTTTAAATTCCGAATTTTTAAATTCCGAATTTTCAAATTCCGAATTTTCAAATTTTCGAAATTCAAAAATTCTGAAATTCAAAAAATCCAAATTTTCGAATTTCAGAATTTTCGAATTTTAAATTTTCTGAAAAATTTCGGAAATTTGAAAACTTGGAATTTGGACATTCAGAAATTCGGAAATTCCAAATTTTCAAATTTCCGAAATTTCGAAATTCAGAAAATTCTGAAATTCTTGAATTTCGTTTTTTTGAATTTCTGACTCTCAAATTTCCAAAATTTAGAAAATTTAGAAAATTTGAAAAATTCTGAATTAGAAAATTCTGAAATTCAAAAATTAGAAAGTTTGGGAATTTCGATTTTCCAAATTCCAAATTCGAGAATTTCCGACATTCAGATAATTCAGAATCAGAAAATTCTAAAATTAGAAAATTTGGGAATTTTGGTTCTTCGGATTTTTGAATTTCCGAATTCTGAAGTTTCGAACTTCGGGAATTTCGAATTTCGGAAATTCAAAATTTAGAAAAATAGAAAATTCAGAATTTTAAAAATGAGAAAATTCTGTCATTTGAAAATGTGAACATTTTGGATTTTTGAATTTCCGAATTCCAAATTTTGTAAAAAATTTAGAAAATTCAGAAATTCTAAATTCGAAAATGTGGGATTTTAGAATTTCTGAATTTTCGAATTCCGAATTTTCGAATTCCGAATTTTCGAATTTCCCAAATTTCCGAAAAAAGCTAAAAAACAAATGAAATGAAAACAAACACATTTTTCGGAAGTTTCCACATTTTTCGGAAGTTTCCATGTCTGGTGGTCAGTTTGGTTTTGCTTGTTGTAACTTCCCATAATTTTGGGGGGGGGGGGGACAATAAATGAACCTCTTTAGTTATTTTTAGTATCATTCCTCCTTCCATGACTGTAATTCTTGTTTCTTGTTTCCTTCCATCGGTAGGATGGCGTGACGTCTGGTTCTCCGGAAGAATGTTTTTCGGAATTTTGTGGGTTCCCAATTTTTCTTATCAGAACTTTATTGATCACAACAGAAGACACCGACCAATGGCGGTGTGTGGACCTTCACTACTGGAAAGGACAATGACAGTTACTGGATGATGACCAAGTACAGGATGGATGACTGGAGCCCGGGCTTTTGCCTGTACCAGCGTACTCCACTAAAGTGCCTCACTTCTGGGTGACGGTCCTAAAATGATGAGGCTCAACCAATCAGAGTCCTGCAAAGCACAAATAAAAGTATGCCAGTCCTGCACACCAGATGGCGCTGTTATCTCTCACCGTTACCTGTCTGGACTTGCTGTAGGCGCCTATGGGAAACTCTGCCATACAGAGGCATAACTACAACCTTCAGGGTCCCCCGACTTATATACTGCTATTCTGCGGCGGACAATCTGACACTAACTGACACTTTTTGGGAATCTGTGAATACAGTGGAACCTCAGATTGTGAGTTACACGGTTAAAGAGCATTTCGCAATACGAGTGCTGCTCTAAAAATCCTAACTCGGTTTGCGAGTGTCGTCTCGCAAAACGAGCAGGATTCAGGCCAAAGCGATGTGCAGTACTGCTTTTGGTCTGAGGTGGGGGAGGGGCGCCAGGGCCGAACGGCGCAGCTCACAGCCGATCGCCGCCGTTCGGAAATGCACGGAAAGGCCCGAGGACAGTCCGGCTGACTGGAGTCTTTCTGAGGTTTGCCGAGGTCAGCCGAACTGTCTTCGGGCCTTTCCGGCCGTTTCCGAGGCTCTCCGCCCCCCTCCACCTCTGGCCGCATGCGGTATTGCATGCCATTGAAGTCAATGCGGAAAAAAATATTTTAGTTTCCATTGACTTCAACGGGGAAACTCGCTTTGATATGTGAGTGCTTTGGATTAGGAGCATTCTCCTGGAACGGATTATACTCGTAATCCGAGGTTCCACTGTACATTGATCAGTGCTAAAAATATGCACTGTCACTGTACTAATGACACTGATAGGGAAGGGGGGTTAAACGTCTATGGGCAATTAACTGTGTGCCTGTTGGTTTTTTAACTTCTCTAGCAAAAAGGGCAGTTAGAAGGTTGGGGCAAACCATCTGCACACCTCCCAACTTTCTGAGATGGGAATGAGTACTGTATGTAGGCATAGGACACGCCCCCCTGACACGCCCTCTTAAAGGAGAATTATACAAAAACAAATGATTAATAAAACCTACAAGTGTTGTTTTGTTTTTTTTGTTTGTTTTGTTTTTTTACCACTACTGTTCCTTTATATTGACGTTTGAAAATTACAAATGCAGCAATTTAGAAATCGGATGAAATGTTTTTAGCGATGTTTTACACAGCTGCAGCAGATTTCGCACCCCCCCCCAGTTTTAGCAGAGGCGGCTCTAGGCTTTGTGAGGCCTTAGGCAAAACTTGACATGGGGCCCCACTCACGCCCACAGGGCCGACATCAGGAATTATGTGGCCCCTTACACAGCTTCAGGCATGGGCCCCCTGGAGCAGCGAACTGGGGGGTGCTGCCGCCTCAAATTGAGAAGCGGGGGGGCCGCGGATTGAGAAGTGGGGGGTGCCACGAATTAGGGGGTTACAAAAAAAAGAAATAAAAAAATATATATGTAAAAAAAAAAAATTATAAAAAAAAAAGGGGGGGGTTCCAATCCGCGGCCCTGGGGACCTGGGGACCTCTGGGCCCTTTAATAAAAACAAAAAATATATATAAAAAATAATATAAAAAATATATATTTAAAAAAGATAATCTTTTTTTATAAAAAAAAAGGGGGGGGGGGGTTATCATCCGGGCCCCTGAGGACCCCTGGGCCCTTTAATAAAAACAAAAAAAAAATATATATATATATATATATATATATATATATATATCTAAAATATATATATATATATATAAAATATATATAAAAAAAGGGGGGGTTGCCACCCTGGCCCCTTACAAAAAAAATATTAAAAAAGGGGGGTTGCCATCTGGGCCCCTTACAGGTGTACTGCCTGTACCTCCCTGATGCCCAAGATGGGAAAAATAATTCAAGGACAAGAGCCTATTCCCCACAACCCTGGCCGGTGGTTGGGGGGGGTCTGCGTGCAGGGGTCTTATCGGAATCTGGAATGCCCACTTTAACAAGGCAGCCCCACAGATCCTGCTCTTTAATATCTAAGGGGCGGGGGCCACCCGGAGATGTCACCTGCTGAACCCGCCCCCCTTGTGACGTCATTGACTGAGGGCATGCTGGGTCATTGACGTCACAAAGGGTTGGCGTCACCGATATTCACTGGTTGTTAGGGACACTGGCGGCCCCACTCCTGAGTCGGGGGCCCCTAACACTGCCTGAGCACAGCAGCGTTAAGGTCCCCTGTCTCTCAAAACTGGGGTAATGAATTGGGCAAGTTAGGCGGCTGCGAGGCCCCTGTGAGTGCGAGGCCTTAGGCGACCGCCTAATTTGCCTAGTTAAAGAGTTTTAGTAAATCCCCCCCCCCTGAATGTTGTACAGAGATCCAAGCTCCGCCCACACTCGTTGGGTTTCAGTTGTCCTACAGAGTCCAGTATTTCTGCTTTTGTTGCTTTTTTATGTTGCAAACCCAGTGGAAGGAGAATAATGTGTATTTTTTATGTATTATTAGTTTTGTACATAACATTGTTTCCTGTTGCATCTTAAAAGTGAGTTATTGTTCCAGCGCGGCGGGGCGCTCAGTGTTTTAATCAGGAGCGTGCCGCGGTGTGCCGGTGTGAGTCGCCTTCATTTGTCATCCATGTCTTCAGGTTTACTTATGATGAAGATGTGCAAAAAAACAAACACAAGAAGCCACCTGATGATAAACAGGAGATTATATACATACTTATCGGAAGATGTCAAGGGGACAATCGCCTCTAGATCTGTAGTGCAAGGGCCTTCCTGATTGGATACAAAGTGCATGGATTGTTTAGGTGGGTCCGCCTATTAATCACGCCTTCATAAATGATCTAGGGACACTTAAATGTTTTATGCACAATTAAGTTATAAAAATAAATATTAACAACAACTTTGTCCGTGCCCAACAATGCAGCCTGTGCCACCAATGCAGCCTGTGCCACCAATGCAGCCTGTGCCACCAATGCAGCCTGTGCTCCCCAATGCAGCCTGTGCCCATCAATGCAGCCTGAGCCATTCAATGCAGCCTCTGCCACAAATGCAGCCTGTGCCCTTCAATGCAGCCTGTGCCCTTCAATGCAGCCTGTGTCCCCCAATGCAGCCTGTGTCCCCCAATGCAGCCTGTGTCCACCAATGCAGCCTGTGTCCCCCAATGCAGCCTGTGTCCACCAATGCAGCCTGTGTCCGCCAATGCAGCCTGTGTCTGCCAATGCAGCCTGTGCTACCAATGCAGCCTGTGCCACCAGTGCAGCCTGTGTCTGCCGATGTAGCCTGTGCCACCAATGCAGCCTGTGCCACCAATGCAGCCTCTGCTCCCCAATGCAGCCTGTGCCCATCAATGCAGCCTGAGCCATTCAATGCAGCCTCTGCCACAAATGCAGCCTGTGCCCTTCAATGCAGCCTGTGCCCTTCAATGCAGCCTGTGTCCCCCAATGCAGCCTGTGTCCACCAATGCAGCCTGTGCTACCAATGCAGCCTGTGCCACCAGTGCAGCCTGTGTCTGCCGATGTAGCCTGTGCCACCAGTGCAGCCTGTGTCTGCCGATGTAGCCTGTGCCACCAATGCAGCCTGTATTCACCAATGCAGCCTGTGCCCATCAATGCAGCCTAACTGTGCAGGGAACGAGAGAGGAGATACGCCGCCCAGATGATCAGAGCGTGGGGAACATAACAGCTTGCATTTCAGTAGCTGTGTATTCACCGCCGCGTGCTGTCACATACAGCCCCTCCCCTTTGTCCGGGGACCTTTAATAGACAGATCACCCATCACAGGATTGGACGGGTAATTTGTCTATCAAAGTGCCCAGACAAAGAGGATGGGCTGTATGTGACGGCTCGCGGCGGGGAATACACAGCTACTGAAATGCAAGCTGTTATGTTCCCCGCGCTCTGATCATCTGGGCAGCGGCATCTCTCCTCTCTTCACACCCCTACAATCACTGGGAGAAGGACTCCCATACAACCCGCCGCTTTGGGCCGGCGGTCCCTGCCTGTAAAGGGCATTTGCTACCAATCTAACAGCGCCAACTGGTCCTGGGAGTTGTAGTACTTGACGCAAGTGTTTGGGCTGGAGGAAGCTGAGAAGTGTAAATAGCTGTACAGAAGAAGTTGTCTCTGAAAAGTTCTACTAAAGTCAAGTGGGCATCCCATATTACCCTTCTCCCTATCCAAGTTTTACCCCCTAATAAAAATACAAAACAAAGTACTGGACTATTCCTTGCCTCAACTGTGCTGTGAAAATGGGGTGTGCCTGGCTGTGTATGGTGGGGGATTCCTTTCTCCTTGTGGGTCCTTAGGGGGGTGCGCTACACATAGTTTTGGTAAATCTAAACCAGATTGTATGCTGACAGATATGTGGCCTCACTGGACTGGGCTTTTTTTTTTTGTGAGGCCGCACATCTGCGTGTCTGTCTGTGTTGTGTCTTCCTGAGAACCCCGTGTCCCGTACAGGTAGGGTTGTTAAAATCTCACTGCACCAAAACGCTGTACCAGTGTGAATTTGCACGCGTTTGCTAGATGAGGGGGGTGCCATTAAGAATGGCAGCCAGCAGATCCCAATAATCTGTCTCCACCCGATGATGGCTGCTAGGAGGGTATTTAGTCCCTCCTCTACAGTAATCAGTCTCCACCTGATGATGGCTGCATTACATGGGCACAGTGAGGCTGAAATTGTTGTTTTTTTTTCAGAATTTTTCAGTTTGTTTGTGCCCCCCCTCCCCCCAGAGTGCAATGATAACCCCCAGCATTGGTGTCAATGACTGCAATAATAACTGCCAGCATTGATGTCAAAGAGTACAATAATAACCCCCAGCATTGGTGTCAGTGAGTGCAATAATAATTCCTAGCTTTGGTGTCAGTGAGTGCAATAATAATTCCTAGCTTTGGTGTCAGTGAGTGCAATAATAATTCCTAGCTTTGGTGCAATAATAATCTCCAGAATTGGTGTCAGTGGACACACTAATAACCCCAACAATGGTGTCAGTGAGTGCAATTATAACCCCCAACATTGATGTCAGTGGACACAGTAATAACCACAAGCAGTGGTATCAGAAGACACAATGCTAACCCCTACCAATGCTGTCAGTGAGTGCAATGATAACTCCCAGCACTTGTGTCAGTGGACGCAGTAATAACCTCGAGCATTGGTATCAGCAACTACAATAATAACCCCCGGCATTGATGTCAGAGAGTGAAATAACCCCCAGTTTTTGTATTAGTGGACGCAATAATAGCCCCCAGCATTGGTGCCAGTGAGTGCAATAATAATTCCCAGCTTTGGTGTCAGCAAGTGCAATAATAACCTCCAACATTGGTGCCAGTGAATGTAATAATAACCCCCAACATTGACATCAGGGGACACAATAATAATTACCACCATTGATGTCAGTGGACACATTAATAACCCCCATCACTGGTGTTGGTGGATGCAATAATAACCCCCAACATTGATGTCAGTGGACACACTAATAACCACAAGCAGTGGTATCAGTAGACACAATGCTAACCCCTACCAGTGCTGTCAGTGAGTGCAATAATAACCCCCCAGCACTGGTGTCAGTGGAGGCAGTAATAACCCCGAACATTGGTGTTGGAAGACGCCATAATAACCCCCAACACTGGTGTCTTTGAGAACCAGCCAACATTTTCTCAGTGTTTGGCCACTTGGCCAACTTTACAATCCAAATTCTGCTTCCTGAAAGCCCAAGGCCATTGGCCTTCTTGCCCCATTACAACTACACCCAGGGTATATAGAGAGGGGGTTACAAAACTGCTGTGATTAAGGCAATCCTAACCAGGGAAAAATAATGCTAAAAAACAGAGCCTAGGCTATTTTTACGCATTAACGTTTTTTTTTTTTGAGACACTATTAACCTCCAACATTGGTGTGAGTAGAGTCACTAATAACCCCGAATATTGGTGTGAGTAGAGGCACTAATAACCCTGAACATTGGTGTGAGTAGAGGCACTAATAACCTCCAACATTGGTGTGAGTAGAGGCACTAATAACCCTGAACATTGGTGTGAGTAGAGTCACTAATAACCCCGAATATTGGTGTGAGTAGAGGCACTAATAACCCTGAACATTGGTGTGAGTAGAGGCACTAATAACCTCCAACATTGGTGTGAGTAGAGGCACTAATAACCTCCAACATTGGTGTGAGTAGAGGCACTAATAACCCCGAAAATTAGTGTGAGTAGAGGCACTAATAACCTCCAACATTGGTGTGAGTAGAGGCACTAATAACCCCGAACATTGGTGTGAGTAGAGGCACTAATAACCCTGAACATTGGTGTGAGTAGAGGCACTAATAACCCTAAACATTGGTGTGAGCAGAGGCACTAATAACCCTGAACATTGGTGTGAGTAGAGGCACTAATAATCCTGAACATTGGTGTGAGTAGAGGCACTAATAACCTCCAACATTGGTGTGAGCAGAGGCACTAATAACCCTGAACATTGGTGTGAGCAGAGGCACTAATAACCTTAAACATTGGTGTGAGCAGAGGCACTAATAACCCCGAACATTGGTGTGAGTAGAGGCACTAATAACCCTGAACATTGGTGTGAGTAGAGGCACTAATAACCCCGAACATTAGTGTGAGTAGAGGCACTAATAACCTCCAACATTGGTGTGAGTAGAGGCACTAATAACCTCCAACATTGGTGTGAGTAGAGGCACTAATAACCTCCAACATTTGTGTGAGTAGAGGCACTAATAAACCCGAACATTGGTGTGAGTAGAGGCACTAATAACCCTGAACATTGGTGTGAGTAGAGGCACTAATAACCTCCAACATTGGTGTGAGTAGAGGCACTAATAACCCTGAACATTGGTGTGAGTAGAGGCACTAATAACCCCGAACATTAGTGTGAGTAGAGGCACTAATAACCCCGAAAATTAGTGTGAGTAGAGGCACTAATAACCTCCAACATTGGTGTGAGTAGAGGCACTAATAACCCCGAACATTGGTGTGAGTAGAGGCACTAATAACCCTGAACATTGGTGTGAGTAGAGGCACTAATAACCCTAAACATTGGTGTGAGCAGAGGCACTAATAACCCTGAACATTGGTGTGAGTAGAGGCACTAATAACCCTAAACATTGGTGTGAGCAGAGGCACTAATAACCCCGAACATTGGTGTGAGTAGAGGCACTAATAACCCCGAACATTGGTGTGAGTAGAGGCACTAATAACCCTGAACATTGGTGTGAGTAGAGGCACTAATAACCTCCAACATTGGTGTGAGCAGAGACACTAATAACCCCGAACATTGGTGTGAGTAGAGGCACTAATAACCCCGAACATTAGTGTGAGTAGAGGCACTAATAACCTCCAACATTGGTGTGAGTAGAGGCACTAATAACCTCCAACATTTGTGTGAGTAGAGGCACTAATAACCCCGAACATTGGTGTGAGTAGAGGCACTAATAACCCCGAACATTAGTGTGAGTAGAGGCACTAATAACCTCCAACATTGGTGTGAGTAGAGGCACTAATAACCCCGAACATTGGTGTGAGTAGAGGCACTAATAACCCCGAACATTAGTGTGAGTAGAGGCACTAATAACCTCCAACATTGGTGTGAGTAGAGGTACTAATAACCCCGAACATTGGTGTGAGTAGAGGCACTAATAACCCTGAACATTGGTGTGAGCAGAGGCACTAATAACCCAGAACATTGGTGTGAGTGGAGGCACTAATAACCCTGAACACCGGCAAACCCAAGGCCTTTGGCCTTCTTGCCCCATTACAACTACACCTAGGGCAGTGATGGGGAACCTTGGCACCCCAGATGTTTTGGAACTACATTTCCCATGATGCTCATGCACTTTGCAATGTAGGTGCGCATCACCGGAAATGTAGTTCCGAAACATCTGGTTCCCCATCACTGACATGGGGGTGTCAAGGTTTGCCATCATTGACCTGGGGGTACCAAGGTTCGCCATCACTGACCTGGGGGTGCCAAGGTTCGCCATCACTGACCTGGGGGTGCCAAGGTTCGCCATCACTGACCTAGGGGGTCCCAAGGTTCGCCATCACTGACCTGGGGGTGCCAAGGTTCGCCATCACTGACCTGGGGGTGTCAAGGTTTGCCATCATTGACCTGGGGGTGTCAAGGTTTGCCATCACTGACCTGGGGGTGTCAAGGTTCGCCATCACTGACCTGGGGGTGTCAAGGTTTGCCATCATTGACCTGGGGGTGCCAAGGTTCGCCATCACTGACCTGGGGGTACCAAAGTTCCCCATCACTGACCTGGGGATGCCAAGGTTCGCCATCACTGACCTGGGGGTGCCAAGGTTCGCCATCACTGACCAGGGGGTGCCAAGGTTCGCCATCACTGACCTGGGGGTGCCAAGGTTCGCCATCACTGACCTGGGGGTACCAAAGTTCCCCATCACTGACCTGGGGATGCCAAGGTTCGCCATCACTGACCTGGGGGTGCCAAGGTTCGCCATCACTGACCGGGGGGTGCCAAGGTTCACCATCACTGACCTGGGGGTGCCAAGGTTCGCCATCACTGACCTGGGGGTGCCAAGGTTCGCCATCACTGACCTAGGTTATATAGAGAGGGGGTTACAGAACTGCTGTGGGTAAAGGCAATCCTAACCCGGTAAAAATAATGCAAAAAAACAGAGCCTAGGCTATTTTTACGCATCATCGTTTTTTTAGCTCCCTAACCCAAAGAGCTTACAGTCAGTGGCAATTTCATTAAGGAGCCTTCTGAAGAGTGATTACATGCTGAGTAAGCTGGTTGTGAAGGGGTTACTGCCGCTCCGTCTCATGCCCCCGAACCATTCCGCAGGCAGCCCCCTTTTATGATTTTAGCTACAGTGAAATAACATTTTGTTCTATCCAATTAATCTAATGTTATGTTAAATGGCATTTAATTAAAAAAGATACAAATACAGTTAGGAAAACATCCCCATAAATCTTTAGTTATCTTGGAAAGTTTTATTCAACAAAGGCCATTAAACAGCAGACGCTTAACTGCATCAATGAAAGCGGCTTTTTTTATTTTTTTATATTTACATGGCGGGCAATGCCTAACCCCTGCAGTGCCAGCGACTCCTGCCCGGGCTGCGCGGAGAGGGACGGGTCCCTCTGAGACGGGCGCTCTCCTGAGTACCGTTCCCGTGCCACGTGTTCCTCCTATCCTTGGTAAGGGTCAGTAACGAGCTGCAGATCTTGGCAAACGCAGAACAGATGAACTATAAAGCTGGATTAATGGAAAGCCGGCTGTTGGTTATTGCAAACCAATCACATTCCAGCTGTTGTCGTCTTTTCTTCATAAGTGCGAAATATGGTTTGAAATGGGCACTGGGTTTAACCACTTCAATGCCCCTTTCCTTCCTGCCCAGGACAGTTTTGAGCTTTCAGCGCCGTCGCACTTTAAATAACAATTGCGCGGTCGTGCTACACTGTACCCAAACTACATTCTTTATCATATTCTTCCCACAAATAGAGATTTCTTTTGGTGGTATTTGATCACCTCTGTGGTTTTTATTTTTTGCTAAACAAACTAAGGCTCCATTCAGACCTAGGCGTTTTGTCGCCCTACGCCCGACGCTGAAGCAGCCCTAGATACGCTGGAGGGGCGAATTAACATTGTCGGCTATGGAGATGGTTCACATCTCCTCGCCGAACGCCCAAACGCCCGTACGCCTGAAGCTCAAACAAGTCCCGGACCCTTTTTTTCAGGCGTATCGGGCGTATGGGCATAGCCGACAGTGTTAATTCACCTCTTCTGCAAAAAATCAATAGGCGTTTTGTCGCCGCAGGTCTGAATGCAGCCTAAAAAAGGCTGAAATTTTTGAAAAAAATAAGTTTTTCTTTGTTTGTCAGCACTGATGGGCACTGATGAGGCGGCACCGATGGGCACTGATGAGTTGGCACTGCTTAGGTGGCACTGATGAGGAGGCACCGATGGGCACTGATGAGTTGGCACTGATAAGGTGGCACTTATGGGCACTGATGAGGAGGCACTAATATGTAGAATTTATGGGCACTGATAGGCATATGATATGCAGCACTGTTGGGTACCTATAGGTGGCACTGATATGCAGCACTGATTGGCACCGATAGGTGGCACTGATCTGCAGCACTGATGGGCACTGACAGGCAGCACTAATGTGCACTGATGGCCACTGATTAGCACTGATAGGAGGCAGAAACTGAAAATTCTGAGGCACAGAATGTCAAATCAAGACACCACATCCCATAAGTAAACAATAAATACAGAGGAAATGGAAAGGGTAACAACCCCCGGACTTTAAAGGTGTCAAAATCAATAAATCAGAATAGAAATGGTATAAAAACAAGTTAATTGATAGGCGGCACTTTTTGGCACTGACAGGTGGCATTGATCGACATTAATAGATGGCACTGATGGGCAGCACTGTTTGGGCAGGTACTGGACTGGCGGTAATGCTGGGCACTGATTGGCACTGTGATGGACACTGATTGGCACAATGTTGGGCACTGATTTGCACTGTGGTGGGCACTGATTGGCACTTTATTGGGCACTGAGAAGGGGGTTATGATGGGGCACAGACTGGACACCAATTGGCAGCTGATTGGTACAATTAAAGGGGACTGTGCTGATAATCAATGTGCTGATTATTAGCACAGAACCCCCCCCCCCACCTCGTTTGTGCTGAGAGGGAGAGCCGATCGGTGGGCTCTTCCTTTTCAGCACAAACCGAGGAATGACGTTTACCGGCACTTCCTGGTTTACGCTGTGATCAGCTGTGATTGGCCACAGCTGATCATGTGGTATCATCTGTCAGAGGTGAGATGTGGTGTGTCAGACTGATTTGGATCTAGAAGTAATAATTGATATACAGTAAATTACCAAATATGGCAACATGGCTTTATTTGGTCAAAAACATTTTTTAAATATGGTCATGTGGTCATTTTAGGTCAATGTGTATATTTGGTCAATGACATTGTCCCAAATTTGGCCAATGCAAACCTACCAAGACATGGCCGTCCACCTAAACTGACCGGGCCGGGCAACGAGAGCATTCATCAGAGAAGCAGCCAAGAGGCCCATGGTAACTCTGGAGGAGCTGCAGAGATCCACAGCTCAGGTAGGAGAATCTGTCCACAGGACAACTATTAGTGGTCTCTCCACAAATCTGCCCTTTATGGAAGAGTGACGAGAAGAAAGACATTGGTGATGTCACTACTGTGTTGATCATTTTTCTCCTTGCTGGAGAGGAAGTTGTACCCGGGGACCAGGCAAGGATCTCCCAGCCTTTGCTTAAAGGGTCACTAAAGGAAAAAAAAATTTTTGCTGAAATTACTGTTTACAGGGTATAGAGACATAAAAGTTAACCGATTCCTTTTCAAAATGATTAAAAATAGATAAAAATCAATCATATAATGTGCATGCAGGCTTGTTTCACTTTTGAACTGGCTTCATGTTTCTGCAAAGTAGAAATAGAAACACAGAACAAAAACAAACAAATCCAGGGCAGTGTTTTGTTTTTAAAATGAATCTGATTGGTTCTGGGAAGTTTTAGACACACAGTAATGACAGCTTAAACCATCGTGAGAAAGCTCCCAGTATGGTGCTTATAAGGAAACAGACAAGCAGGAAGTGTGGAGAACAGAGCAGGTTAACAGCAACTTCAAAGCAAAAACAAACAATAAGGACATGAAACCAGTACTGCAGTAAGGTAAGGGAAGCTATTTAGCTAAAAAAAAATTCCTTTAGTGACCCTTTAATTCATTCTTTGGATCTGTGCTTCCATCACACAGAAGAAAGAAGGAATAAGAAAGAAGATAGGAGAAGATAGGAAAAAGAAAGAAGTTAGGAATAAGAAATAAGATGGAAGGAATAAGAAATAAGATGGAAGGGAAAAAAAAGGAAACAAGGAATAAGAAAGAAAGAAGGAAAAAGTCAGAAAAAAGAGGAAGGAAGAAGACAGAAGGTAGAAGGAATAAGAAAAGAGGGAAGAAGAAAAAAGAAGAAAAACAAAGGAAGGAACAAAAAAGAACAAAGAAGGAAGAAAGTAGAAGAACAAACAAAGAAGGATGGTAACAGAAGAAGAAAAATGAAAGAAGGAGGAAGAAGAAGGAAGAAGAAAAAACTGAACAAGAAGGAAGAAGATAAAAAAGACATAAGAAAGAATAAAAAAGAAGAAAGAATGAAGAAGACAGAAGAAAGAAGGAATAAAAAAAGATAAAAAAGAAGCAGAACAACAAAAGAAGAAGGAAGAAGACAGAAGAAGAAAACACAAAATAGAAGGAAAATAACAAAAGAAGAAAATGAAAGGAGAAATAAGACAGAAGAAGAAACAAATTAAACAAGAAGGAAGGAGGGAGAACAATAAGGAAGAAGAAAGAAGAAGACAAAAGAAGAAAAAAAGGTAGACAGAAGAAGAAAGAAGGAAGACAAAGGAAGAACAAGGAGGAAGAAGGAGGAAGAAGAAGGAAGAAGAAGAAGGAAGAAGAAGAAGACGAAGAAGAAGGAAGAATAACGAAGAAGACAAAAGAAGAAAAAAGGAAGAAGACAGAGGAAGAAAAAAGAAAAAAGGAAGAAGGAAGAAAAATAAGAAAGAAGAATGAAGGAAAAGAAGGAAGAAGAAAGATGAAAGAAGGAAGAAGACAGAAGAAGAAAGAAGGCAGACAAAGGAAGAAGAAGGAGGAAGAAGAAGGAAGAAGAAGGAGGAAGAAGAAGAAGAAGAAGAAGAAGAAGGAAGAATAACGAAGAAGACAAAAGAAGAAAAAAGGAAGAAGACAGAGGAAGAAAAAAGGAAGAAGGAAGAAAAATAAGGAAGAAGAATGAAGGAAAAGAAGGAAGAAGACAGAAGATGAAAGAAAGGAAGACGAAGGGAGAAAAAAGGAAGAAGACAGAAGAAGAAAGAAGAAGAGAAAATGAAGAAGGAATAAAGAGGAAGTAAATCCACCAAAAAAATACACCCTGCAAGACAAAGGCACAATGAGCTAGTATGCATAGCATACTAGCTCATTATGAATTACTTACCTGAGATCGAAGCCCCCGCAGCGGTCCTTGTTCCTCACCTCCACCACCGCCATCTCTACTGGAATGACTTCCTTGTATCGCGACTGTGTCGCTGTGACTGGCCGGTGCCGCAATGATGTCACTCCCGCACTTGCGCGTGGGAGCCGCAAGGGACGGCACGCTCAGTGCGCCTGCGCCGTTGTCTATGGCGCGCATGCGCAAACATCGGTGCCGTCTTTCTTGCAAATATCTGAGTTTTTTTTTTTTACAACGTGTAATATTCCCATCGCTCACATTTCGGGAAAAGGCCGTAGAGTAAGTGGGCGCTGTCGCAGATACCAGCTGGAGACGGGCGACACCATAAACTACAGTATACATTTCTAGCACGCCATAGATCGTAGAAATGAAGCATCCTTCTAGAAGGAAACAATCAGATGAAGGTTTTGTCAGGGGTGTGATCTCTATGAAAGGTAATACATGGAAGTATTTAAAGTCCACTTTAACACAATGGCGCCATAAACTGCCTTGGTGCCGAAGTCTATGAGAAGTCGTTATGTAGCGGAGTGGGAGGAGGTTACTTAATAAATACAAAGCTGCAAGTAAATAACACATTTCAGGTACCTGTTGTGTGTATAAATAGTGTAGCTACAGCGGAGCGTCGGTGCCGCGAGATGGATAATATCATATTAATGTGTAATATACTTCAGGACAGCGGGGAGAGCAGGCTAATCGGCGGAATAAATACTCGCAAAGTGAGACTAAAATACGGCTGGATGTGTCGCTTCCACCGCGCACGTTGTGTTTTTTTAATATGAGACGTCCCCAATAAATAACCCCGCCAACGTGTGCGCGAGGTTTTTTCGGCGGAGAGTTAAATTGCCAGGCGGGCCCAGGAATTCATTTTCCTCATTTTGGTTTATTAAAATTACTCTCATGGATCTTCCCTTTTAAATATTTTATTTTTCTTATTAATGGCAGCAATTTGTGGCGCCGTTCTCGCTGTCATTAACGCAGCACAAAGTTAACATCATTAGCAGTTTTCCCCTTTAATTATGTGACTAGGAAACAGAGATATCGAAAGTTTTCACGGGGGGGGGGGGGGAGAAAAAAAAAATTGGAACGCGGCTTCTAAACGGCCTCATGTTTATTAAAACAATAATAGTAAACAAAGTGAATTGTCCCCGGTGTTACGGGAAGCCGGAGTTATATAACCGCGAGGGCGCTGGATCCGCGACCCCTCCTGCGCTGAAGGTTTAATTTGCACGGCTTTTATGACGGCATAAAGTTGTGCGGGGGCCGCGTTGGTCAGTCGTCTTCCTTAAGATGACCGGTAATTAAGACTTTGCTTTTCCTTCGTGGTCGGCCTGCAGTCTTAGTCAAACTATAAGGATGGAACAATGGCTGGGGGAAAGTCTATGGGCAGGTCGGGTGAGTGCTGCATAGGTTCTCTCAGGGTTGGTTCGCACAGCGGTGGTGCGTCCATAGTGGGCGCAGGAGCGCCGCCACCTGTCTCTCTCCTGCACCACCACTGAATACAATACACAGATTCATGCATTGCACTATCCCTGGCGAGCACCGGCCATCTGAATGACGGCAGCTGGTTGGCTTTGGAAGTGCCTTCTCGATTACAACCCTCAGGCTAGCCAGGGGACGCAAGGGGGGGGGGGGGTGTTGCGTTCCTTGGCTAACACTGACAGGCGTCTCAGCCAATCCGGTTCACCGGTTCTGGTTACCGGTAACCTGACTGGCTGAAGCTTCATCGAGGGCAGGAGAAGATATCGAGGGACCGTGGAAGGTGGATGGCTGACCCCAGAAAGGTACATTTTTCAGGGCACAGTGGCTAAAATTGATGTGGGCACAATGGGGACAATTGATGTGGGCACAGTGGTAACAAGTGATGGCATGGCACAGTGGCTACATTTGATGGCACAGTGGCTGCGTTTGGCATGGCACAGTGGTGACAATTGATGGGCACAGTGGTGACAATTGATGGCACAGTGGCGAAAATTGATGGCACAGTGGCTGCGTTTGATGGCACAGTGGCTGCGTTTGATGGCACAGTGGCTGCGTTTGGCATGGCACAGTGGCGACGATTGATGGCACAGTGGAGACAATTGATGGCACAGTGGCGACAATTGATGGCATGGCACAGTGGCTGCATTTGATGGGCACAGTGGCTGCCTTTGATGGGCACAGTGGGACTGCAATTTTTTTCTTTTTTTTTTTCGTTTGTTTGCGCTCCCCCAAAAATCTTGAGCACCAGCCGCCACTGGGTTCGCACATACAGGTGTGACCAACCACAGGCGCATTCCCGGGCATCGCATGTAGGGCAGCTCATTCATCTTAATGGACTGCCCTACGCACGAGAAACGCGGAAAATAGGTCCCTGACTCTCTTTTAAAAACGTGACACAAATGAACAATTAACGGCACTGCCGCACATCTGCTGGATCAAGGGTAGGCAAACGTAACCACCTCCCGCCCGTGCTATAGCCGAATGACGGCTACAGTGCGGGTCTTAATTGCCAGGAGGGCGTCAATAGATGTCTGCCCGTGCATGAGCTACCTACGGGGCGTGCATGGCACGCTCTGTGATCACCAAGTCAATGAGACTCGGCTGATCACAGATCGGAGTAAGGGGCCGATCTAGGGTTGCCACCTTCTAGGGTTGCATCGCATACTAGCACATTATGTGACATTTACCTGCAAACGAAGCCTGCAAATGAAGCCCACCCCGCTGCAGGCCGCATCCATCTTCACCCGTCTTCCTTCTGGGGCTGCGGACTCCGGCAGTGCCCATAAATGTAGCCTCACCAGTGCCCATAAATGCAGCTTCATCAGTGCCCATTAATGCAGCCTCACCAGTGTCCATTAATGCAGCCTCACCAGTGCCCCTTAATATAGCCTCACCAGTGTCCAAAAATGCAGCCTCACCAATGTCCATAAATGCAGCCTCACCAATGTCCATAAATGCAGCCTCACCAGTGGGAAAGCATAGAGATGACTGGTGACCAGATGGTCACCAGTCATCTCTATGACCGTCGGAGGTCCGGGCACGACGTTATGACGTCACGCCCGGTACCGGAAGTAAACAAAGCCGCAATTGCGGCTATCGGCATTAGATCGGTGAATTTTTTTTTTCATCGATCTAATGCTTGTAAGCCTGGAGGAGAGATGTTGGGTCTTATTGACCCCACACCTCTCCATAAAGAGGACCTGTCACACACCATTCCTATTACAAGGGATGTTTACATTCCTTGTAATAGGAATAAAAGTGATCAAAAAAAAAATATGTAAAAAAAAGTGTAAAAATAAAATAATGAAGTAAAATTACATAAAAACATTTTTTTTTTTAAACGCCCCTGTCCCCGGTAGCTCGTGCTTAGAGGCGAACATGCATGCAAGTCCCGCACACGTATGTAAACGCCTTCAAACCCCATATGTGAGGTATCGTCGCGTGCGGTAGAGCGAGAGTAACAATTCTAGCACTAGACCTCCTCTGTAACTCTAAAATAGTAACCTGTAAAAAAAAAGAAAAAAAGTTGCCTATGGAGATTTTTAAGAATTGTAGATGGAGATTTTTAAGAATTGCGCACACTCATGGAATGGTGCCAAACTTTGGGTTTGGCGCCATTCCATGAGTGTGCGCAATTTTAAAGCGTGACATGTTAGGTATCTATTTACTCGGCGTAACATCATCTTTCACATTATACAAAAAAATAGTTTTGACTTTACTGTTTTGTTATTTTTTAATCCATTAAACAGTTTTTTTCCCCCCCAAAAAAGGCGTTTGAAAAATGATTGCGCAAATATCGTGCGAAATAAAAAGTTGCAATGACCACCATTTTATTCTCTAGGGTGTCTGCTACCCCTGTCCCCGGTAGCTCGCGCTTAGAGGCGAACATGCATGCAAGTCCCGCACACGTATGTAAACGCCTTCAAACCCCACATGTGAGGTATCGTCGCGTGCGGTAGAGCGAGAGTAACAATTCTAGCACTAGACCTCCTCTGTAACTCGAAAATAGTAACCTGTAAAAAAAAAAAAAAAGTTGCCTATGGAGATTTTTAAGAATTGTAGATGGAGATTTTTAAGAATTGCGCACACTCATGGAATGGTGCCAAACTTCGGGTTTGGCGCCATTCCATGAGTGTGCGCAATTTTAAAGGGTGACATGTTAGGTATCTATTTACTCGGCGTAACATCATCTTTCACATTATACAAAAAAATAGGGCTGACTTTACTGTTTTGTTATTTTTTAATCCATTAAACAGTTTTTTTCCCCCCCAAAAAAGGCGTTTGAAAAATGATTGCGCAAATATCGTGCGAGATAAAAAGTTGCAATGACCGCCATTTTATTCCCTAGGGTGTCTGCTAAAAAAATATATATATATATATAATGTTTGGGTGTTCTGATTAATTTTCTAGCATGAAGGAGAAAAGTGCCAAAATAGGCCCGGTGGGCAAGTGGTTAAAATGTATACCATGTATTGCCATGCACTACAACCTGGGTCTGAATTATGGGTAATACAAGGTGGCCAATCCATGCCAATTCCCTTTAATGAAGAGAATCCCCAATGTCTTTCCTATCATGCCATTGATGTGATGCAAATATAAAAAAGATTAATTGTAAAAAATGTCACACAATCCATTCCATGTCCATTCTCCGGGATAACTAATGAAGCCTGCAATGTCTGGGGGGGGGGGGGGGGGCATCCAGTCCGGCATCTGCTGATACATCCTGAGAGATTACAGTGAACACCTCCAGTCATTGCAAATATATTCTTTTTTCTTTGGCATAAGATCAGGCCAACTGTTTATACAGACAAAGGTGTCATTGAAAATAGCTAAATGATAGATGAATACAGTTCCAAAAGTGACAGTTCCTCTTTAAAATGCTGCAAAACATTTAATAAAAAGGCCGATTTCTGATTGATGCCCCATTTCTATGTACATAGAGCCCATAACCAGGTAGTGCAGAGGGAGCTTGTCTCCTTGGCGCTGTCTCGTATTGACAGGTGGGAGGTACAGTTGAACCTCGGACTGCAAGCATAATCCGTTCCAGGAGAATGCTCGTAATCCAAAGTACTCGCATATCAAAGCGAGTTTTCCCATTGAAGTCAATAGAAACGAAAATAATTTGTTCCGGATTGACTTTAATGGGAAGCAATACCGAATGTGGCCAGAGGTGGGGGGGCGCTAGGGAGCGCCAAAAAGGGCCGAAGAGGCCCAAGGACACTTCGGCTCGTTTCCTGCGCCCCCGGACCTCAGGCCAAATGAGGTACTGCAGGCCAATGTTCGGCTTTTCTCAGGTCCTGCGCCCCCGTACCTCAGGCCAAATGAGGTACTGCAGGCCTATTTCGCTTGACTTCTGCTCGTCTAGCGAGTCAACAATCGCAAACCGAGTCAGAATTTAAAAAAAAAAGCTGCTCGCAAATCAAAACGCTCTCAAACCAAGTTACTTTTAAACCGAGGTTCCACTGTATAGGAAAATGGTCAGCCATTGTTTTTCCCTCACAGTGAGAAATATTATATATTAGTAGGGTTGCCCCGATACCACTTTTTTTTCAATATCATGTGACAGTTTGACAGTTGGGGACTGACACTGGTGGCTGGCACTGATATGCGACACTTATGGGCACTGACTGGTGGCTGGCACTGATGGGCACTAATAGGTGGCACTAACAGGTGGCTAAGTCTGATAGGTGGCACTTATGGGCATTGATAGGTGGCACTTATTGCACTGATAGATGGCACTTATAGGCACTGATAGGTGGCACTTATTGCACTGATAGATAGCACTTATGGGCACTGATAGGTGGCACTTATTGCACTGATAGGTGGCACTTATGGGCACTGACAGGTGGCTGGCACTGAAATACTGTGAAAAAAAACACAAGGATAGGATATATTTAAAAAAGTGATGCTGCGACGCCCATCTTGGTACACCCTGCACTTGTCTGCAGTAAGCTATATGGGCTGGGTGTAACAAGATGTCCGCTGGTGGGTTACTGCAGCCGAGTGCAGGGTGTACCAAGATGGGCGTAGGGATGTTCAGCCGCGACCGAATGTGACAGCACCGGTCACCGATCCTGATGCGGCTGCGCCCTACACCCCTGCCAGCTTGCCAAGTTCCACTGCAGATGAGGACTCGCTCTCCGACTCCGCCCACGGACTCCTCCCACCCTCTCCAGCTACTGACTCCGCCCCCGCACTCTCCGGCCATTGACTTCGCCCCAGGAGAAGGATCGGGCTGCTCTGTGCAAAACCATTACACAGAACAGGTAAGTATGTCGGGTTTTTTTGTTTTTTTTAACAAAAGCCCAGACCATTAATATCACTTTAAGCATTAAGCACAATATAATAAACATTCCGTAGTAAACTATTTGGTAACATTCTTATCCCGCCACTTGCAGTTGACAACTTTCAATGCTGCTGGTTCCTGCTTTCTCAATGCTGCTTCCCCGAACTTCCGGTCTTCACAGAAAAAAAGTTAACAGTGGACAGTGCAGTCTACAGCCAGTCTCTTAGCAGAAGGAAGGGGGAGGAGGAAGAGAAAGAAGAGGAAGAGATAGAGCAGGAAGAGGAAGAGGAGAAAGAGAAAGAGGAGGAGGAGAAAGAGCAGGAGAAGGATGGAGAAAGAAGAGGAGGAATAGGAAGAAGAGATAAAGGAGAAAGAAGAGGAGGAAAAAGAAGAAGAGGAAAAAGAGGAGGAGGAGAAAAAAAAGAGGAAGCGAAAAATGAGGAAGAGATGTAGGAGAAAGAAAAGAAGGAAGAGAAAGAAGAAAAAAAGAGGAGGAGGAGAAAGAAGAACAAGAAGAGGAGGAGGAGAAAGAAGAAGAAGAGGAGGAGGAGAAAGAAGAAGAAGAGGAGGAGAAAGAAGAAGAGGAGGAGGAGAAAGAAGAAGAGGAGGAGGAGAAAGAAGAAGAAGAAGAGGAGGAGGAGAAAGAAGAAGAAGAGGAGGAGGAGAAAGAAGAAGAAGAGGAGGAGAAAGAAGAAGAGGAGGAGGAGAAAGAAGAAGAAGAGGAGGAGGAGAAAGAAGAAGAAGAAGAAGAGGAGGAGGAGGAGAAAGAAGAAGAAGAAGAGGAGGATGAGAAAGAAGAAGAAGAAGAGGAGGAGGAGGAGGAGGAGGAGAAAGAAGAAGAAGAAGAGGAGGAGGAGGAGGAGGAAGAAGAAGAAGACGAGGAGGAGGAGAAAGAAGAAGAAGAAAAGGAGGAGGAGAAAGAAGAAGAAGAAGAGGAGGAGGAGAAAGAAGAAGAAGAAGAGGAGGAGAAAGAAGAAGAGAAAGAAGAAGAAGAGGAGGAGGAGAAAGAGGAAGTAGAAGAGGAGGAGGAGAAAGAAGAAGAGAAAGAAGAAGAGGAGGAGAAGAAAGAAGAAGAGGAGTAGAGGAGAAAGAGGAAGAGAAAAAGGAGAAGGAGAAAGGAGGAGGAGAAAGAAGAGGAGGAGAAAGAAAAGGAGGAGAAAGAAGAGGAGGAATAGGAGGAAGAGATGAAGAAGAAAGAAGAGGAAGAATAGAAAGAAGAGGAGAAGAAAGAAGAAGAGGAAAAGGAGGAAGAGAAAGAGGAGGAAGAGGTAGAAGAGGAGGAAGAGAAAGAAGATGAAGAGGAAGAAGAAAAACAAGAGGAGGAAGAGGAGAAAGAGGTAGAAGAGGAAGAAGAGGATGCGATGAAGGAAAAGTGGAGGAAGATAAAGAAGAGGAGAAAGAGGAGGAGGAGAAGAAAGAAGAGAAGGAAGAGAAAGAGGAGGAAGAGGAGGAGGATAAACAAGAGGAGGAAGAGGTAAAAGAGAAAGAAGAGGAAGCGATAAAGGTGAAAGAAGAGGAGGAAGATAAAGAAAGAAGTGGAGGAAGAGAAATATGAGCAAGAGAAAGAAGAGGAGGAGGAGGAGAAAGAAAAGGAGGAAGAGAGAGGAGAAAGAAGAGGAGGAAGAGCATGAAGAGGAGGAGTATCCTGCGATCCTAGGCTATGGGGCTGTGTGTTTCTATTGATTCACACAGTGTAGGGAGACACGACTCTAGTCCCTGCATGCAATGGTGGCTCCATAGGAGGCTACAAGAGAAGGGAGTCACCCTGAAAAAGGAAACCTGGGGCATCGGTCACGGCACCCGTTTAAAGTGGAACAAAGGCAAAGATTAAAAGATAAAGAAGCTGCGTACTCAGTAAGTGGTTGAATCAGCTACAGAAAGTGCTTATAAAACTGAGGGTGTGATGTCACTTTAAGCGTTGATCAGTTTGGCGCTCACATCCAGACAGTAATAAATTGCCTTTCTGTGGATATGTGTATTGATTAGGGCTTGCTCATCCAGAAAACTCATCTTTTCCAGCATTCAGACAGAAAATGCTCAAGGCTTTTCCATATTTCATCATTTTACTGCTTTCATTTAATACTGTCATTGAGGAACACAAAGCACATCTCTTCCTGTCTGGTCTCCAGAAGGTGTTTTTCGGAGATCCGCATTTTTATATATTCAGTGGCCTGCAGCCTGCCAGTCCTGCTCCAAGGTAGAACGTGACATTGATAAATCCGTCTCGGCTGTGATTTTGTGTTACCACCCCAGTGTTGTGTTCCAGAGGTTACTGGGAATGATAGAAATGGAAGACTATCTACTGTATGTTGCATTCTTTAAGCTGCAGTAGACTAATGGCACCTGAAAATGCACCGATTGCTGGTGTGGGCAACACGAAGACCTACATTCCTTTTAGTTCATCCCCTTGCCGCCGAGCGTACGCACATATGCGTCCTCGGCTTTCGGGGGTTATACCGGGAGAACTTTGTGATTGGCTTTCCAGGGATAACAACCAATGCGGCTCCCAGAGGAGCGGGCGGGAGGGGAGGGGTAGCGGCAATTGATGGGCACACTGGCAGCGTCTGATGGGCACAGTAGTGGCAATTGATGGGAACACTGGCAGCATCATCCTACAGGTGATAGGGCACAGTAGCGGCAATTGATGGGCACACTGGCAGCATCTAATGGCCACAGTTGCAGCAATTGATTGGCACACTGACAGCATTTGATGGGGCACAGTAGTGGCAATTGATGGGCACACTGGCAGCATTTGATGGGGCACAGTAGTGGCAATTGATGGGCACACTGACAGCATCTGATGGGCACAGTAGCAGCAATTGATTGGCACATTGGCAGCATCTGATGCGGCACCGTAGCAACAATTGATGGGCACACTGGCAGTATTTGATGGGACAAAGTAGTGGCAACTGATGGGCACACTGGCAGCGGGGGGGGGGGGGTGTCCCTGAATGGCAGTTTGGAAATGTGGTCACCCTAGTCCCGGGCAATCCTGGACACGTGGTCACCCTAGGCCTCATGTACACTGCAGTTGATGTTTATGAACACTAGGGCATTTTTTTCAGCAGCCCCTGAACTCTCCTCAATGTTATCTTGTGTTTTCAAGCACACTGCTCTTTCTTCTCTGACAATGGCTGACATAGTTAGGCCTCATGCCCATTGACGTTTTTTCTGCCACTTTTCTGAGCGTTTTTTGCAGCTTAAAAAACGGCTCTCCATTTTAGCCTATGGCCTCATGCCCACCATGATTTAACGAGGCTGAACGCCTCGTTCGGCGTTTCTTTCTCTATTCAAAATCAATGGTTCCCTATGGGAGCTCATTAATTTGAATAGAGGTCGCACCAGAAGTCGGATCAAGATGATCCGACTTGCGGGGCGACTCCTGTGCGCAGGATCTTGAAGGGGAACCCCGTGGGAAAAAAAATTGCGTGAGGTTCCCCCCAGGATTCCAAGCTCTTCGATCTGGTATGGATGTAACACCAAATTATAAAAAAATCGATATTTTATTTTACATAGAAAACATAAAAGAAGATTTTTTTTCCACGTGAATGGACACCATTCAAAACATGTGCAGTGGAACCTCGGATTGTGAGTAACGCGGTTAACGAGCGTTTCACGATACGAGGGCGCTGTTTTTTTCAAAATCCTGACTCGGTTTGCGAGTGTTGTCTCACAAATGAGCAGGATTCAAGCCACTGTGGCGTGCAGTACCGCGTTTATCCTGAGGTTGGGGGGCGTGCCGGAGCTGAACGGCGCCAATCGGTTGGTAGCTGTCAGGGCTGGGCTCAGCCCTTCCTTCTCTGTGCTGGCAGCTCAGCTGTCAGCTAATTGCCAGCTCCAGTGGCGGTTCGTCCATAGAGGGCGCTGGAGCGCCGCCCCCTCTGGCTCTCACCGCCACTAAGTCTAATAACATAGATTAATGCATTGCACGAATCTATGTTATTATCGCCGCTGCCGCTCTTATTCAGATGGTCGGCGCTCATGTCCAGCCATCTGAATAACGCCAGCTGGTTGGCTGTACAGAAATGTCTATCAGAGCCAACAGCTCTGATAGGCTTTCCCAATACAGCCCTCGGGTCCCGGAAGCTTACTCTCGGAGCGCACAGACTGTACGCCCCTTGGATAAGATGACAGGCGTCTCAGCCAATCAGGTTGGCCGGTTCTGGCTACCGGTAACCTGATTGGCTGAGACGCCTGTCAGTCATCGAGGGCGGGAGAAGACATCGTGGGACGTGGATGCCTGACTCCAGTAAAGGTAAGTGCCGGGCGGGGGGGGGGGAGCAATTTACAGGGCAAAGTGGGGACAATTGGCACAGCGGCGACCATGGGCACAGTGGTGACAATGGATGGCACAGTGGCTGCGTTTAATGGCATGGCACAGTGGTGGGAATTGATGGAACAGTGGCTGCGTTTAATGGCATGGCACAGTGGTGGGAATTGATGGAACAGTGGCTGCATTTGATGGCATGGCACAGTGGTGACAATGGATGGCACAGTGGCTGCGTTTAATGGCATGGCACAGTGGTGCGAATTGATGGAACAGTGGCTGCATTTGATGGCATGGCACAGTGGCTGTGTTTGGGCACAGTGAGACTGCAATTTTTTTTTTCCTTTGCGCCCCCCCAAAAATTTTGAGCACCAGCCGCCACTGGCCAGCTCCCATCTCTCCACAGTGATCCACCTGTTGATGATCCTGCTCGTCAGCTCTGCCTACTTAAAGCCTTCCAGTTCATTTCCTCTTTGCCTTCGCCTGTGTTAACATCACAAGAGACTTTATTTTCTGTTCCTGTGAAAGACCTGCTTGACTGACGTTCCCTCTGGCTACAGATCCTGCTTGCTGTACTGCTACCTTTATCACTGGCTCTTGGACATTGGCTTGGCCGACTAACCGATCCGGTTACTGAACTCTGGCTATGTTTTGACTACGCTTACTCTGTTTACCTTTTTATTTTTATTATTAAACAAGTGTGATTTAACTGTACTTCTGTCTCGGTCTGACAGTAGCCGTTCGGAAATGCTCGTAAAGACTCGGAAATCCTCCGCCCGAGTCTTTCCGAGGTCGGCCGAGTCTGTCCTCGGGGCCTTTGTGTGTGTTTCCGTGGATCTCCGGTGCCCCCTACCTCTGGTCACATGCGGTATTGCATGCCATTGAAGTCAATGCGGAACAAATTATTTGCGTTTCCATTGACTTCAATGGGGAAACTCGCTTTGAAATGCGAGTGCTTTAAAAAACAAGCCTTCTCCTGGAACGGATTATGCCTATAATCCGAGGTTCCACTGTTTTCATATCTGTACAAAGTTCAGCCCACCACAGCCAATTAGTTGCAAATTTGTTTTTACATAGTAACGCATTTCGCTGATTCGCTTCCTCAGGACACACAAAATGGAGATACAGGATAAGACAGGCCTCATTTGTCTGGATGTGAGCATGCATACATACAGAGTCTCCCCTGGGCGTGCAATGGGGCAACAGGACAGATCAATCGGCCACACTTAACCACTTACGGACCACCCGCCGCAGTTTCACGTCGGCGGTTGGAAAAGGAATACCGTTGGTATGGTAGCAACTAGCTACCTTAACCCTGGTATCCTCTTCTTCAGCGGGCGGTCCGCTATAAGATAAAAGTGGTCTCTGTGGCGGATACACCGCAAGATCACCTTTATCGGTGGCGAAAGAGGGGCTCCCCCTTCCCGCTGCTCTCCGGTGCCCTCCGCCGCTTACCGGAGCCGTTGGCAGTGGCAGAGGCGATCCGGTCCTCTCTGTTGCTGTGTATGGAGACGAGTGAGGGCAAGATGGCCCCCACCCGTCTCCATATCACTGCAGGGTGGAAGCGACGTCAAAACGTCACTTCTGCCAATAGGTCTTAAAGGGCCATTTTTTTTTTTTTTAGAGTTACATAATTTTTTTTTAGTTTATTGCATTTTAGTGTAAATATGGTGCGATGAAAACAGAAAATTGTATCAAACACTTACCGTAATTTTCCTTTTATGGCGCCAATTCATGACAGCATAGTTATGGTAGAATATCCAGGCTCAAACTTACCGACCATTCAGCAACCAACCAAATTCACCCGTCTAACAGAGGTTTAGTTGCACGCATTTGCAAATGCATGTGTAAGCTGCAGGCCCCGTCAAGGCGCTCTGTATACTGCAGTCCTAACTATAACATTACATTTTAACCCAGAATTTAATTCTCTACCTGACCCTCAGAGATGGATATCTAAGGGGATTAAGTACCTATGTCACCTTTATACCTCAGAAGGCTTTAAGTCCTTTTCCCAGTTGAGGGATGACTTTAATCTTCCCCCCAATTATTTATTGTTTCATTACCAGTTAAGACATGCCGCGCGAGCCCAGTTTGGCTCCTTGGACAACCCACTTGCGATTCCTGACCTAGAAAAGCTTTTGCGTTCCCCGGACCGAACAAAACTCATTTCTACCTATTACTTAGCCCTAACGGTGAACTCTAATCCTAGATTTAAGGCAGCGCAGAGCAAGTGGGAATCCCTAGATACTACCATGACGGAGGATGACTGGACTGAGTTCTGTGATACTTATAAAACCTCCGTTATAGCCTCCAGAGACAGGGTGATCCAACTAAAAAATGTTCACCAATCGCACTTGACCCCGGCCAGGATGCCCAGAATGGGCATACTGGCCTCGGCGAATTGTTTCCGCGGATGTGGGCAGGTGGCTGATTTTATCCACTGCTTTTGGAGTTGCCCAGCTATACGAGACTTCTGGAGAGATATAGGATCCTTC
Organism: Rana kukunoris; assembly: GCA_029574335.1. Classification (NCBI taxonomy): domain Eukaryota; kingdom Metazoa; phylum Chordata; class Amphibia; order Anura; family Ranidae; genus Rana; species Rana kukunoris. Next base: position 58,777 of record JAJQKJ010001044.1, read on the forward strand.
CTCTCTTCTGCCTTGGGATTCCCCAATATACTGGACCCTAAAAACTGTCTGTTGGGGGTCTTTGGTGACCTCGCGGTTCCCTCCCGGGTCAAAAAATTGCTTCGAATCCTATATTTCTATGCTAAGAAATCCAAGCAAAAGCTCATTTGCATACCCCGACGCGGAAAAACGACGGGAACTCCACCCAGCGGCCGCAAATTTATTGCAGCGTAGATCCGAAGGCGTACGAACACGTAAGCCAGTCGGATTGAAGCCCGCAGCCGTATTTTCGTGGTTTGAGGTTTCAGAGTAGTGAAAAAACGCGCGTAATTTGAACGTACTCCGGTCTAACGCGAGATAGACCGGAGTAAGGGTTCTGTGAATCTGGCCCAATGTTTTTAATAAATTAGTATTTGATAAAATTGTCTGTCTGGGTTTTTTTATGTTTACTTTTTGGATAAATATCTGATGCTAGAGGTCAAAGTTTATATCATCATTAAATTTATAAAAAGAAAATGTTTTTTTTTTTTTTTACTTGAAAGGATTTGTATATCTATTTATAATAGAATTGATCTGTGATATGTTATATATGTGATGCGCATGCAATTGAAGTATGTTTCTGTGTATAAAATTGTTTAAAATAAAATATATTGAAAAAAATAATAATAATTGTCTGTCTTCCTGGTGCCAACATTGAAGTAAAATTACGGTAATTATTTGATACCATTGTCTGTTTTCCTGGCACCAGCATGGCAGCATACTACCACGTGCACGTTACCATGGAGTTGCATCAGGAAATAAAAATTATGGTAAGTATGTGATAGAATTGTCCATTTTCCCGGCACCAACATGGCGGCACACTACTACATGTATGCTGCCATAAATTGGCGCAAAGGAAATTAAAATTATGGTAAGTATTTGATTACATTTTCTGCTCTCCTGGTGCCAATATGGCAGCATACCAGCTGTACCACATCTATGCCGTCATGAATTGGCGTAGGGAGAGGAAAATGATGGTAAGTGTTTCATACAATTTTCTCTTCCCTGGCGCCAACATGACAGCACACCGCCACATGTATGTTTACATCAATTGGGGCCTGGAAGGGTAAAATAAAATAAATAAGTCTTTGATATAATTGTCTGTATTCCTGGTGCCAACATGGCAGCACACTACATATTTGCTGCCATGAATTGGAACCAGGAAGGGAAAATTACGGTAAGTATTTGATACAATTTTCTATTTTCATGGCACCAACAGGGCAACATATTAGCACCCGTTTGTTGCCACGAATTGGTGCCAGGAAAGGAAAATTACGGTAAGTATTTGATATGATTGCTAATTTTCCTGGTGCCAACATGTCAGCATACTACCACATGCATGCTGCCATAAATTAGTGCCAGGAAAGGAAAATTAGATTAAGTATTTGATACAATTGTCTGTTTTCCTGGCGCCAACAGGGAAGCATACATGACCTCTGTGTTGCCAGGGATTAGCGCCAGGAAAGGAAAATTACAGTAAGTATTTGATACGATTGCTCACTTTCCTGGTGCCAACGTGTCAGCATACTACCACATGGATGTTGCCATAAATTGGTGTCAGGAAAGGAAAATTATGTTTTTGATAAATTAGTATTTGATAAAATTGTCTGTCTTTCTGGTGCCAACATGGAAGCACACCACATGGAAGTAAAATTACGGTAAGTATTTGATACCATTGTCTGTTTTCCTGGCACTAGCATGGCAGCATACTACCACGTGTACGTTACCATGGAGTTGGATCAGGAAATAAAAATTATGGTAAGTATTATTATGGTAGAAAATTATGTTTTTGATAAATTAATATTTGATAGAATTGTCCATTTTCCCGGCACCAACATGGCGGCACACTACTCCATGTATTCTGCCATAAATTGGTGCAAAGGAAATTAAAACTACGGTAAGTGATTCATACAATTTTCTCTTTCCTGGCGCCAAGATGACAGCGTACTGCCACATGTATGCCAGGGGCGGACTGACAACTCATGGGGCCCCTGGGAAATAGGAGATTATGGGGCCCCTGGGAAATAGGAGATTATGGGGCCACCGGGAAATAGGAGATTATGGGGCCCCCGGACAATAGATTATGGGGCCACACAGTATACACACACATACAGTATACATACACAGTATACACACACAGAATACACACATACAGTATACATACACAGTATATACACACAGAATACACACATACCGTATACATACACAGTATACACACATACACACAATACACACACACACATATAGTAAACATACACAGTATACACACACAGACACACAATACACACATACAGTATACATACACAGTATACACACATACAGTATACATACACAGTATACACACACACAGTATACATACACAGTATACACACACAGACACACTATACACACACAATATACACATACAGTATACATACACAGTATACACACAGACACACAGTTTACATACACAGAATACACACATACAGTATACATACACAGTATACACACAGACACACAATACACACACACACATAGAGTATACATACACAGTATACACACACAGAACACACACATAGGGCCAGATTCAGGTAGATTGGAGCATCTTTGCTCTGGAGTAACGCTTCTCATTTATGTTACTCTGCCGAAATTTTAGGAGCAAGTGCTGTTATTCATGAAGCACTTGCTCCTAAAGTTGCGGCAGCGCATCGCAAATGAGCCGGCGGAATTCAAATTGGGCGGGTACGGGGCGTGTATTATTAAAACTAAGCGCGATCCCGGGGCGAACGTACTGCGCATGCGTCGAGTGTCAATGCATCCCAGTGCGCATGCTCCAAATTCTGTGAGTGAACGTCAATGACGTCACATCCCCATTCATGAAAGTTTTACGCAAACGACGCGATATTTTTTTTTTCCGACGCGATGAAGACGCCTATACTTAACATAGGATATTCCACTAGGGGGCTGCTTTATCTTTACGCCGCGTATCGCTTCCGGAAACGTCGTAAAGTCACTGCATCGCGCCCGAAAAAGATCGTGAATTGCCGATTCCCGCTCATTAACATATTTTTTGAGCGTAAATCGGCGGGAACGCCCCCGGCGCCATTTTTAAGTTGAAGTAACGATGCGATGGCGAAATTCAATTGCGCCGATCGCATCGGAACTCCTACCCGGCGTTTCTTGTTTTCTGGTTACAGAAAACAAAAACGCCGGCTTAAAGTGACAGTTAGGCTGGCGGATCCATTGATCCGCCAGCCTAACTCTACCTGAATCTGGCCCATAGAGTATACATACACAGTATACACACACAAAGTACACACATACAGTATACATACACAGTATACACACAGACACACAATACACACACACATACAGTATACATACACAGTATACACACATACAGTATACATACATAGTATACACATAGACACTCAATACACACACATACAGTTTACATACACAGTATACACACACAGAATACACACATACAGTATACATACACAGTATACACATAGACACTCAATACACACACACATACAGTTTACATACAGGCCTTGTACACACGAGGGGATATTTCCGCTGAACATGGTCCGACGGACCATTTCAGCCGAAAAATCCCCTCGTCTGTAGGGGCAAACGGACGCTTTTTGCCGGATTGATCCGGCGGAAAAATTTCAAAGCATGCTTTGAAATAATTCCGCCGGATAGCTGGCCGTCAGATATGTCCGCTGGTTAGTACGGCAAACCAGCGGACATATCTTGCCGCACATGCGTCGTATCCTGTGAATGGATCCGACGCATGCGCGCGGAAGTGTTTACTTCCTGGTGCGGTGACGTGGCGGTCACGTGGCGGCGTCAACGTCACCGCCGCGTCACCGCGCTGTCCGCCGGCGGGGAATTTGATCCGATGGTGTGTACAGCCATCGGATCAAAACATCCCGGCGCAAATATACGCTGTAAACGGTCCGTGGACCGTTTACAGCGGATATTTCCCCTCGTGTGTACAAGGCCACAGTATACACACAGACACACATACAGTATACATACACAGTATACACACAAACACAGTATACACACACAGTATATACACAGACACACAATACACACACACATACAGTATACATACACACAGACACACAATATACACACACAATATACACACACAGTATACACACACACACACACACTGAAAGGGTACTGGAAAGGCGGGGAAGCTATAATCTTGTGATTTTAAAAAAAAGAAGATTTTTACATACTGTCCCTGGTTTTACTGAGGCTAGCAACCCTGATGGGGAACCCTAGTGGCATGGGGCCATCGGGCAGTGCCCGAGTGCCCGAATGGTCAGTCCGCCCCTGCATGTATGTTTCCTGGAAGGGGAAAAATACGGTAAGTATTGGATGCAATTGTCTGTTTTCCTTGTGCCAACATGGCAGCACTCTACATAATATTTTCTGCCATGCATTGGCACCAGGAAAGGAAAATGATGGTTAGTATTCAATACAATTTTCTTTTTTTCTTTTTGGGGCGGGGGAGGGGGGGAGCAGTAATACGCACGTTAATTAGCAAACTTATATCACTAAAGGCTCCTCTCTGCAAATCTTTTTTTTTTTTCCTCAATGCCTTGAAATTAATTTAAGTTAAATTAACTCTTCTCAGTCACACGGAATAACTACACTTATAATGGTAATAACTACACTTCTAATGCGTTTCGATGGAGGCACGGAGCAGCGTTCTGCATCCACGCAGAAAGATTTGTTGTCACTTGTTGTGATTAAAATCCTGGTAAGACGCTGTGCCAGCAGCACAGATCCCGGCCCCACTTGCCTGCAACTCTCCAATTAATTTAGTTCAATCAACTTATGGCAGCTCTAATTTACCAAGCAATAAAGAGACAGCTTTACATCAAAGAGCTAAAAACAGATGAAAAGGAAAATAGTTTGGGCCTGGAAAGTAAATGGGGAGGAAGTGGTAAGTGTTGTCAGCTGGTTAACTATTTCCATTGCTCAGGCCAGATTTCCTACAGAGGCATATGTGCCTAGGATAGCAGTCCCGGCATATGGGTGTGGGGGAGGGGGGGTTGGGTAGGGCAGGTGATGGTGCCACGAAGGGACCATTTTTCCCTCTTCTTCTCCCGCTGCTGTTGGAAACCTGTACTAAGTCCCATTATTGGGGCTCTTGCACATGGTACTGATGTATAAACCTCAGTTCTGGAACCCAAACTTCCTATGTATACATACAAGCATGGCCTGTATAGTAAGGCCCGGATTCACAGCGATGGGCGCATATTTACGCCGGCGTAGCGCACACATAGTACGCTACGCCGGTGCAGCGCCGAGAGGCATGCACTGAATTCAGCAAGCTATTGCTCCCAACTCTGCGCCGGCGTAGCGTATATTTCGTAGGCGTAAGTAAAAGTAGGTGGAAGTGGGCGTGATCCATGTTAATGAAGCGTGACAATCCATGCAAATGATGTGCCGGGCGCCAGACAAGTACTTAAAACGAACTGCGCATGCATCGAGACGTAGACGTATCCCCGTGCGCATGCGCACAACCACGTCGGAACAACTGCCTAAGATACGCCGGATGGCTGTGTACTCCGTGAACGTAACCTACGCCCAGCCAGACCCACGGCGGCCCATATTCACAGACGTCCGACGTACAATACGTAGGCTTGTGTTCCCGGGTCCATACCTTTGCATGGGTTGCGCCTCATCTATGGGGAATAACTTTACGCCGGATGTAAAACTTACGCAAACCGCTTAAATCATGCGCCGTGAATCGGCGTATCTCCCTCATTTGCATATTTGAATAGAAAATTTATGGGAGCGCCACATGCGTCCAGCGTAAATATGCGCCCACTCTACGCCGGCGTAGGCAAGTAACGTCGGTGGGATGAAGTCAGTTTTTAGCGTATCAAAGTTTTTGGGTCTGGCGCACAGATGTGACGGAGCATATTTGTACTTACGCGGAGATACGTCGGCGTAAGTTCTTTGTGAATCCGGGCCTAAATGCGTGCAGTGGCGTCAATAGGGTTGGTGTCACCCGGTGCGGAAAAAATTGTAAACACACAGATCCACGTCCTGTCAAGGGAGAGGAGACAGATTGTGTGTTCCTAGTATATAGGAACACCGATCGGTCTCCTCCCCTAGTCAGTCCCATCCCCCCACACACAGTCAGGGAACACATTTAGCCCCTTGATCGCTCCCTAGTGTTAACCCCTTTCCCTGCCAGTGACATGTGTACAGTAATCAGTGGCTTTTATTTATAGCACTGATCGCTGTATAAATGTCAGTGGTTTCAAAAAAGTGTCGAAAGTGTCCGATGTGTCCGCCGCAATGTCGCAGCCATAACAAAAATCGCATTAGTAGTAAAAAAAAAAATGACGTAAATCAATAACTTATTTTGTAGGCGCTAACCAAACAATATATGTTTATTGCGATTTATTTTACCAAAAATATGTAGACTACGTATCGGCCTAAACGGAGGAAAAAAATCTGTTTTGTTTTGTCTTTTTTTAATTTGGGATATTTATTAGAGCAAAAAGTAAAAAATATTGTGTTTTTTTTTTTTAAATGGTCGCTCTTTTTTTGTTTATAACGCAAAAAATAAAAACCGCAGAGGTGATCAAATACCACCAAAAGAAAGCTCTATTTGTGAGGATTTTTTTTTTTTTTTTTACCAATTTCATTTGGGTACAGCGTTGTATGACTGCGCAATTGTCATTCAAAATGTTACAGTGCTGAAAACTGAAAATTGGCCTGGACAGGAAGGGGGTTAAAGTACCCGGTATTGAAGTGGTTAATTAACCACTTGTCGACCGCCGCACGCCGACGTACGTCGACAACATGGCACTGGGAAGGCATATTGACGTACAGGTACGCGTGCCTCATGAGTGCGGCCGCGGGTCCCGGCAACTCGATGCTCCCGGGAGTCCCGTGATTGCGGTCGGCAAGAGCAGAACAGGGGGATGCCTTTGTAAACAAGGCATTGCCCTATTCTGCCTAGTGACACTGTCACTGATGACCGTTCCCTGTGATTGCCACTTGTAGCCACGCCCCCTAAGGCCCCGTACACACGAGGAGACATGTCCGATGAAAACGCTTCACGGACCGTTTTCATCGGACATGTCTCCTGCAAGATTTTGGTCCGGCGGTGTGTAACACACCATCGGATGAAAATCCCCTCGGAGAGAGAACGCGGTGACGTGGCGGTGACGTTGACGCCGCCACATCACCGAACCAGGAAATAAAATGCTTCCATGCATGCGTCCAATCCATTCGACGCATGCGGGGGATTTCTGTCCGCTGGTTAGTCGTACTAACCAGCGGACATGTCCGACGGACACGTTTTAAAGCATGTTTTAAAACTTTTGTCCGCTGGAAACCTGTCCGCTAGGCCGTACACACGATCGAATCTGTCCGCTGGAACTGGTCTGCGGACCAGTTTCAGCGGACATGTTCGATCGTGTGTACGCGGCCTAACAGTAAGAAACACTTCCTAGGGAACACGTAACCCCCTGCAGCGCCACCTAGTGGTTAACCCCTTCACTGCCAGTGTCATTTTTACAGTAATCAGCGCATTTTTATAGCTGTAAAAACGGTCCCAAAATGGTGTAAATAAAGTCTGATGTGCCCGCCATGACGTCGCAGTCATGATAAAAATCGCTGATCGCCGCTTTACCTATAAAAAAAAATATTAATAAAAATGCCATAAAACTGTCCCCTATTTTGTAAACGCTCTGGCCCAGATTCAGATAGAATTAGACTATCGTAGAGTATCAGAAATACACTACGCCGCCGTTTTTTACCTGGCTCTACGTGGAATCCAGGTAGATTTTGTCCAGTAAACGACGGCGGCGTAGTGTATTTCTCCCGTCGCAATCCATCTGCGCGAGTAGGGGGCGTGAATCATTTAAAATAGGCGCGTTCCCGCGGCGATCGAACTGCGCATGCTCCGTTCGCAAATTTCCCGCCGTGCATTGCGCGAAATCACGTCGTTACGTCATTTTTTCTTGAGTAGCGTCGTTTACGGAGATTCCTATTCCCGAACGAGTTACGTAAAAAAAAAAAAAAAAAAATTTAAATTCGACGCGGGAACGACGGCCATACTTAACATGGGCTACGCACCGTTAGACCAGCAAAAAGCTGGTCTAACAGTACGTAAAAAAAAACAGACGTAAGCGATTGCGAAGACCGCTCGTATCTTCGTGGATCGCCGTAAAAACTCATTTGCATATCCCGACGCATGAAAACTACGCAAACTCCTCCCAGCGGCCGCAAAAATATCGCAGTGTAGAACCGAAGGCTTACGAAGACGTAAGCCTCTCGGATCGAAGCCCGAAGCCGCCGTATCATGGTTTGAGGATTCAAACTAGTGATACGGCGCGCGAAATTTGAAATTACTCCTGTCTAACACCAGTTAGACAGGCGTAATTGCTCTGTGAATCTGGGCCTATGACTTTTGCGCAAACCAATCAATAAACGCTTATTGCGATTTTTTTTTTTTAGCAAAAATAGGTAGAAGAATACGTATCGGCCTAAACTGAGGAAAAATATATATTTTTTGTTGGATATTTATTATAGCAAAAAGTAAAAAATATACAGTAGTTTTTTTTCTTCAAAATTTTCGCTCTATTTTTGTTTATAGCGCAAAAAAAAAAAAAAACCGCAGAGGTGATCAAATACCACCAAAAGAAAGCTCTATTTGTGGGGGGAAAAAGGACGCCAATTTTGTTTGGAAGCCACGTAGCACGACCGCGCAATTGTCAGTTTAAAGCGACGCAGTGCCGAATCGCAAAAAGTGGCCGGGTCTTTGGCCAGCCCAATGGTCCCGGGGGGCTGAAGCGGTTGAAGAACGTCATTTATTTAGGCATCTACACCGAGAATGAGATTGGAGCGTACGCGACGGCGTGTTGTCTGGGGTTGGCTTGCTATGTGGATACGGCTTTCTCGGTTTGGGGCATGCTTGCAGATGAGGCTTGTGTACAAGGCAGCAGATGGTGAGTGAGTGTGAATGGGATATAGTTTTAATTACTGCAGATTGTAAGCAGCGCTATAGAGTGGGAAAAGCAGGCCGCTGTGCTTGTGCCAATGGAGGGGAGGGGGGGGAGGGGGGTGCTCATTTATCTGGCGAAAAAAAAAAAACTAACATAGACGGCTGAATGGAGATAACACTTTGTATACTGGGAAGAGACGCTACGTCTACTGCCGCCGCCGCCGCCAGGATTTTGGGTCGCCAATCTCCAGCACATCAGGGACGGTTTATTAGTTCATCGTGGCGGACACACCTGGTAAGAGAAGATATAAAATGTTCTCATTCACAAACCATAAAGTTAAAGAGTAGCATATGTTAATTAACCACTTAAGACCCGGACCATTATGCAGGTAAAGGACCTTGCCCCTTTTTGCGATTCGGCGCTGCGTCGATTTAACTGACAATTGCGCGGTCGTGCGACGTGGCTCCCAAACAAAATTGGCGTCCTTTTTTTCCCCACAAATAGAGCTTTCTTTTGGTGGTATTTGATCACCTCTGCGGTTTTTATTTTTTGCGCTATAAACAAAAATAGAGCGACAATTTTGAAAAAAAAAATGCAATATTTTTTTACTTTTTGCTATAATAAATATCCCCCAAAAATATTTTTAAAAAAAACGTTTTTTTTTCCTCAGTTTAGGCCGATACGTATTCTTCTACATATTTTTGGTAAAAAAATAAAAAATCGCAATAAGCGTTTATCGATTGGTTTGCGCAAAATGTATAGCGTTTACAAAATAGGGGGATAGTTTTATGGCATTTTTATAAATTTTTATTTTTTTTACTACTAATGGCGGCGATTAGCGAATTTTTTTTCGTGACTGCGACATTATAGCGGACACATGGGACAATTTTGACACATTTTTGGGACCATTGCCATTTTCACAGCGAAAAGTGCTATAAAAATGCACCGATTACTGTGAAAATTACAATGGCAATTTAGGAGTTAACCACAAGGGGGCGCTGTAGGGGTTAAGTGTGACCTCATATGTGTTTCTAGCTTTAGGGGGCGGGGCTGGACGTGTGAGGTCAGTGATCGTCTTTCCCTACATCAGGGAACAGATAATCAGTGTCACTGCCACAATGAAGAACGGGGAAGGTGTGTTTACACTCACCTCTCCCCGTTCTTCTGCTCCTGTGACCGATCGCAGGACACCGGCGGCGATCGGGTCCGCAGGTCCCTCGGGCGCGATCACCGTGCTTTGGACCGGGTCGCGTTCGCGCCGGCAGCGGTGCACTCGCGACCCCACGGCTGGGCCTTAAAGAGACAGGTACGTGCTTGTGCCCAGCCGTGCCATTCTGCCGACGTATATTAGCGTGAAGGGGTCCTTAAGTGGTTAACTCGAAAGGGGTTCCAGCTAAAAGCGGGGATCTCCAAACTACGGCCTGCCAGCTGTTGCAGAACTACACGTCCCATGAGGCATTGTAAAAACTCTGACATTGATTGATATGACTAGGCATCAGGGACGGATCCAGGGGGGGGGGCAACAGGGTAATTGCCCCCTCCCCAATACCACACTGACATTTCACTTGTCCTGCGAGAGAGGGTGTCAGGAACTTGGTAGAAAGCCGAGATGCTAGGAGGGCTCCGCTTGCGGCCGAGCGCAGCACACCACTGAAGGTGACACAGCAGGTGCGGTGCCCACAGAAGCACGGGTGCCGGAAAACTGGAACTGGAGACAGGCGTGCTTGGGTGGTCCAGGAAGCAGGAACCGGAGGGCAAACTAGAGTCGGGAGCTAAGCAAGGGGGTCAACACAGGAAATCAGTCCGGAATCAGAGTCAAGTTCAGGGAGCAAGATAAACGAGTGCAGTAGCCGGGCCGGGATCAAATGCAGGAAGCAGGCGGAGAGAAGTCAGGTGCAAGCCAAGGATCGAGCCAGGAGGTCAGAAGGATCAGGTCAGGGGAAGCCGGGTCGGTACACAGGAACAGCAGATACACGGAACTCAGGAATGCAGAACAAGCGATACGCCAATGTCAGTGGCGGGTTTTAATAGGTCAGGGCAACCATCACACCGAGCGTGCGCCATTGTGCATGCGCGTGTGCCTATTCACGGCGCCACGCGGCCTAATCCCGGCGCGCGCTTGCCCAACCATTTCCCGTGTCTATTTCCCTGATAGAGGGGCTTGTCTAGTGTTATTACGGCTCCACCACACTGACCAGGAGCTGGAGGGGGTGGGTGGAGCCTCTTCCCTGCACTCGTTGCTAGCGCCTGCGCCGCCTGGCGTCTTGGCAACGAGTGACGTCGGTGAGTTCCGGTCGGACTCGAGTCTCAGAACAGTTGTTGCTGCAGTTTAGATTTTAGACAGTATAGTTAAAATTTCCAGCGTCCACTGTCAGTGGCAGAGCGCCGGCATTCTTCCCCCTCCGCCCCTGAGTGTGTTGGCCCCACCTACCGTTACCTCCTCCCTCCATTTTCTCCACCATGCAGTCTGCAGAGCAACGTGGCAAGTGACAATCTGCAACATGTGGCAGGTGACGTGGCACGTGGACAATCCGCAACATGTGACAGGTGACGTGACAATCTGCAACTTGTGACGTGGCAAATGGACAATCTGCAATGTGTGGCAGGTGACGTGGTACGTGGACAATCCGCAACATGTGGCAGGTGAGGAGGCAAGTGACACACTCAGGGCTCCCACTGTTTCAAACTACAGAGAGATACGTTGTTACATATTGTTACTTTTGTATCTTTCTGTTCATTCATCTGCAGATCAAAGGGATGAAGTTCAATCTGCAGTTGATTTCAGGTAAAGCAACCTGACAAGTACATTTTTTGTTGTTTTTTTACTTATTTTACTCTAATCAGCCTTTAAATTAATTTAATTAAAGATAGAACTATAGGCAAAACATTTTTGTTAATTTTTTCCCCCCGTCATCTGTGTATCACAGTATATATAAATATATATTGCAGAGATTTTTCTTCACTTCCTGCCAAACAAGAAGTGAGAGGAAATCTCTGCAAATTACTTCCTGGATTTATACAGACACACCTCCAGCTCTGCAGCTCTCATTGGCCCTCTTATGACTCATCCTCCCTCCCTTCCTGGCAAACTCTCACACGAGAGAGAGAGAGAGAGAGAGAGAGAGAGAGAGAGCTGTTCATGACATCATAAGCCTAGGCTAATGACCAGACAAGAAACAAGCTTTACTGGCATAATTTTTTTTTTTTACGATCCAAAGTTAAAACAACAGGAAAGGCAGAAGATTTAATAGATGGAAAGATGAAAAAAATACTGAATTTCCACTTTAGCTCCTTATTCTCCTTATCCATTCAATTATTATTTTCCTGGTGATTTATTTTTTATTTTATAGTTTATTATCCATTACAATTTCAACTTATTTTAGTTTAATATATATTTTGTTATTTTTTTTTATAATTATTTTTTCTTAATATTTTTACACATTTAATATTTTTTTAAAGTGCAAAAATTGAAAAAATATACCAGAATCATAACTTTTAGTGTCATTTTCAAGAGGACGAATTGCAGAATAAAATGTCCACTTTATATCTGCAGTGATTTTTTTTCTTAGTTTCTATTTTATTAACCATTAATATATCAACTTATTTTGTTTGTTAATATTTTTTGTTAATATTTGTATACATTAAATTTTTTTTTTTAAACACAAAATTGGAAAAAAATATAGCAACATCATAATTTTTTGTGTCATTTTAACATGTACACTTTTTATCTGCAGTGATATATATATATTATTTTTAGTTTATTTTTTTATTAAACATTAATATTAAAAATGTTCACATTTTTTAATGTTGTTTATTAATATTAATATTTTTTGTTAATATTTTTTTAAACGCAAAATTGGTAAAAATATACCAGAATCATAACTTTTTGCCTCATTTTCAAGAGGACACATTGCAGAATAAAATGTGCACTTTTTATCTGCAGTGATTTTTTATTTTTTTTTAGTTTCTATTTTATTAACCATTAATATTTCAACTTATTTTGTTTGTTAATGTTTTTTTGTTAATATTTTTATACATTTATAAATTGCAGAATAAAATGTGCACTTTTTATCTGCAGTGATTTTTTTATTTTTTATTTTCAATTTTATTAACTATTAATATATCAACTTATTTTGTTTGTTAATATTTTTTTGTTAATATTTTTATACTTTTATAAATTGCAGACTCAAATGTGCACTTTTTATCTGCAGTGATTTTTTTATTTTTTATTTTCAATTTTATTAACTATTAATATATCAACTTATTTTGTTTGTTAATATTTTTTTGTTAATATTTTTATACTTTTATAAATTGCAGACTCAAATGTGCACTTTTTATCTGCAGTGATTTTTTTTTCTTTTTTTAGTTTCTATTTTATCAACCATTAATATTTCAACCTATTTTGTTTGTTAATATTTTTTTCTAAATATTTTTATACATTTATAATTTGCAGAATAAAATGTGCACTTTTTATCTGCAGTGATTTTTTTTTTTAGTTTCTATTTTATTAACTATTATTATATCAACTTATTTTGTTTGTTAATATTTTTTTGTTAATATTTTTTGTTAATATTTTTATACATTTATAAATTTCAGAATAAAATGTGCACTTTTTATCTGCAGTGATATATATAGTTATAGTTGTATATATATACATATATATATATATATATATATATATATATATATATATATATATATATATATATATATATATATATATATATATATATATATATAGTTTATTTTTAATTAACCATTAATATTTCAACTTATTTTTGTTTGTTACTATTTTTTATTAATATTAATATTTTTTGTTAATATTTTTTTAAATGCAAAATTGGTAAAAATATACCAGAATCATAACTTTTAGCCTCATTTTCAAGAGGATAAATTGCAGAATAAAATGTGCACTTTTTATCTGCAGTGATTTTTTTATTTTTATTTTTTTTATTTTCAATTTTATTAACTATTAATATATCAACTCATTCTGTTTGTTAATATTTTTTTGTTAATATTTTTTGTTAATATTTTTATACATTCATAAATTGCAGAATAAAATGTGCACTTTTTATCTGCAGTGATATTTTTTTTGATTTTTTTTTTAGTTTCTATTTTATTAACTATTAATATATCAACTTGTTTTGTTTGTTAATATTTTTTTGTTAATATTTTTTGTTAATATTATTATACATTTATAAATTGCAGAATAAAATGTGCACTTTTTATCTGCAGTGATATATATACTGTTTATTCTTTATTTTTTTGGTTTCTATTTTATTAACCATTAATATTTCAACTTGTTTGTTAATATTTTTTTGTTCATTTTTTTGTTAATATTTTTATACATTTACAAATTGCAGAATAATATGTGCACTTTCTATGTACAGTAACACTATTTTTTTTTTTTTTTTTTTAATATAGCACTGGTCAAAAAAATAAAAAATAATAATAATATAAAACACATTTTTTTTCTCTTTTTTTTTTTTTCCTATTTATAAATTTTTGCTCCTCATATGTTTGTTTTTCCTCTCTCCCTTTGTAATGATAAATGTTAATAAAAAATGTATAACAAAAAAATAAAAATAAAAAAACAAAACAGCTGCTGAACATTCCTGGCAAAAAAAAATCCCAAATAATATTTATGAAAAAAACAAAGCCTTGTTTTTCCTTAAAAAAAAATATATTCTGTAGATATCACCTCGTTATCTTAATGAAAATGTTATCAACAAATAAACAGCCTCATCGGACAATGATATAGGCCCTACTAATGAAGAACATTCGACCTGGAGAGGAAATAGCTGATGATCATAGTAGAAAAGTATCTATTTATTGTGATCGTCAGCTCCATCTAGGGGCCACATGCAGTATTTTCCTTAATCATGTTTTTCTTATAAGGAAATGCTTTACTATGATTTTCAGCTCCATCTAGGGGCCACAATGTGATATTTTTCCTGATTTATGATATTCTTACGAATGAAGAACATTAGACCTGGAGAGAAAAAATAGCTGATATTCATAGTAGTAGTATATTTATTTCCTGCGATCATCAGCTCCATATAGGGGCCATAATGTGGTATTTTATAATTTTTCCTGATTCAAGCTATTCTTATGAATGAAGAACATTTGACCAGGAGAGAAAATAGCCGACGATCATAGTAGAAAATTATTGATATACCTGTGATCATCAGCTCCATCTGACTCATGATATTCTTATGACTATAAGGAAATATATTACTATGATCGTCATCGCCATCTAGGGGCCATAATGCAGTATGTTTCTAATATGATCATCAGCTATTTTCTCTCCAGGTCAAATGTTCTTCATTCATAGGAATAAGCTTGAATCAGGAAAATACTGAGTGTGGCCCCTAGATGGAGCTGACATTCATAGAAAGTATTTCCTTATAGTCATAAGAATATCATGAGTGAGGAAAATACTGAGTGTGGCCCCTAGATGGAGCTGACATTCATAGAAAGTATTTCCTTATAGTCATAAGAATATCATGAGTGAGGAAAATACTGAGTGTGGCCCCTAGATGGAGCTGATGACCGCAGGAAATATTTTTCTACTATGATCCTTGGCTATTTTCTCTCCAGGTCATTTGTTCTTCATTCATAGGAATAGCTTGAATCAGGAAAATGCTGCATGTGGCCCCTAGATGGAGCCGACGATCATAGGAAATACATTTTTCTACTATAATCGTCGACTATTTTCTCTCCAGGTTAAATGTTCTTCATTCATAAGAATAGCAGTTATGCTATTCTTCTAAATGAAGGTCATTTAACCTGGAGAGAAAATAGCTGACATATTTACTTTCTGTGTTCGTCGGCTCCATCTAGGGGCCCCATGCAGCATTTTCCTGACTTAAGCTATTCTTATGAATGAAGAACATTTGACCTGGAGAGAAAATAGCCGACGATCATAGTAGAATTTTTTTTTTTTTTTTTTTTGATCAACAGCTCCATCTAGGGGCCATAAAGTGGTATTTTCCTGATTCATGCAATTCTTATGGCTATAAGGAAATACTTTACTATGATCGTCGGCTCCACCTAGGGGCCACACGCAGTATTTACCACATTCAAGCTATGAATGAAGAACATTTGACCCGGAGAGAAAACAGCTAATGATCATAGAAGAAAAGTATTAATTTCCTGTGATCATCAGCTCCATCTAGGGGCCCCATGCAGTATTTTCCTGATTCAAGCTTTTCTTATGAATGAAGAACATTTGACCTGGAGAGAAAACAGCTAATGATCATAGAAGAAAAGTATTTATTTCCTGTGATCATCGGCTCCATCTAGGGGCCACACGCAGTATCCTAATTCAAGTTATTCCTATGAATGAAGAACATTTGACCTGGAGAGAAAATAGCTAATGACCATAGTAGAAACATATTTATTTTCTGTGATCATCGGCTCCATCTAGGGGCCCTAAAGTTTTATTTTCCCTGATTCATGATATTCTTATACCTATAAGGAAAGACTTTACTATGATCGTCAGCTCTCTTCGGGGTCATATTACAGGATGCTCCTCATTTTATGCCATTCTTACGAATGAAGAACATTTAACCTGGAGGGAAAATAGCTGACATATTTATTTCCTGTGATCATCATCTCCATCTAGGGGCCACACGGCAGTATTTACCACATTCAAGCTACAGTATGAATAAAGAACATTTGACCTGGAGAGAAAATAGCCGACGATCATAGTAGACAAGTATTTATTTCCTGTGATCATCGGCTCCATCTAGGGGCCACACGCAGTATTTTCCTGATTTAAGCTATTCCTATGAATGAAGAACATTTGACCTGGAGAGGAAATAGCTGACGTATTTATTTCCTGTGATCATCAGCTCCATCTAGGGGCCACACGCAGTATTTTCCCGGCTCATGATATTCTTATACCCACAAGGAAAGACTTTCTATGATTAGCAGCTCCATCTAGGGGCCAGACGCAGTATTTTCCCGGCTCATGATATTCTTATACCCATAAGGAAATACTTTACTATGATCGTCGGCTTCACCTAGGGGCCACACACAGTATTTTCCTGATTCAAGCTATTTCTATGAATGAAGAACATTTGACCTGAAGAGAAAATAGCCGACGATCATAGTAGAAAAGTATATATTTCCTGTGATCATCGGCTCCCTCTAGAGGTCACACGCAGCATTTTCCTGATTCAAACTATTCTTATGAAAGAAGAACATTTGACCTGGAGAGAAAATAGCCGACGATCATAGTAGAATTTTTTTTTTTGTGATCATCGGCTCCCTCTAGAGGTCACACGCAGCATTTTCCTGATTCAAGCTATTCCTATGAATGAAGAACATTTGACCTGGAGAGAAAATAGCTGATTATCATATTAGAAACATATTTATTTCCTGTGATCATCAGCTCCATCTAGGGGCCACACGCAGCATTTTCCTAACACATGCTATTCTTATACCCACAAGGAAAGACTTTCTATGATCATCAGATCCATCTAGGAGCCACATGCAGTATTTTTCCGATTCAAGCTATTTCTATGAATGAAGAACATTTGACCTGGAGAGAAAATAGCTGACAATCATAATAGAAAAGTATTTATTTCCTGTGATCATCGGCTCCATCTAGGGGCCACACGGCAGTATTTTCCTGATTCAAGCTATTCCTATGAATGAAGAACATTTGACCTGAAGAGAAAATAGCCGACGATCATAGTAGACAAGTATTTATTTCCTGTGATCATCGGCTCCCTCTAGGGGCCACACGGCAGTATTTTCCTGATTCAAGCTATTCCTATGAATGAAGAACATTTGACCTGGAGAGAAAATAGCTGACAATCATAATAGAAAAGTATTTATTTCCTGTGATCATCGGCTCCATCTAGGGGCCACACGGCAGTATTTTCCTGATTCAAGCTATTCCTATGAATGAAGAACATTTGACCTGGAGAGAAAATAGCTGACAATCATAATAGAAAAGTATTTATTTCCTGTGATCATCGGCTCCATCTAGGGGCCACACGGCAGTATTTTCCTGATTCAAGCTATTCCTATGAATGAAGAACATTTGACCTGAAGAGAAAATAGCCGACGATCATAGTAGACAAGTATTTATTTCCTGTGATCATCGGCTCCATCTAGAGGTCACACGCAGCATTTTCCTGATTAAAGCTTTTCCTATGAATGAAGAACATTTGACCTGGAGAGAAAATAGCCGACGATCATAGTAGAAAATTATTGATATTCCTGTGATCATCAGCTCCATCTAGGGGGCCACACGCAGCATTTTCCTGATTCTTATGACTATAACTAAAGACTTTACTATGATCATCAGCTCCATCTAGGGGCCACAATGCGGTATTTTCCCAATTCATGAGGTTTTTTTTCTGTTTTTTTTTTTTTTTACAAATGAAAAACATTCGACCTTGAGATAAAAAAGGCTAGTAACACTGGAATTTTCAACGGATGTACATACATATTCGGCAGGACAAATAGCTTTGCAAAAATTTTTTTACAAACACCCCCCCCCCCCCCCGAAGTGTCCTGGTTACCGCGCGCAAAATCTGATATCGTCCGTTATTGGTCCAATGGTTGTCGTGAAATCGGACCCACAATGTAATAATTCTGGCGCATATTTAATTCATCTTCGCAAACCAGACTCTCGCCTTTTTGCGTTCGTCGCGTCGGTCCCGTCTCTCCCCCCTCCGCGCGTTCCGTATTCACGTCTCTCTCTCTTGTTCTGTGGGGGGAGGGGGGGGGGTGGTCCGGCGTCACGCTAATGAGTGTTTTAGCTATTCATTTGTTTTTTACCCGCAGCCCCCGTAATGAATTAAAAGGCGGGGGGACTTCGGAGACCGATTTTTAATACAAACTTCCCCCCCTGGTGCCGACCCCGACCGTCAGCGCCTTGCCCGTTACTACGGCAACGGCAGGGATTTTCATGCAAATTGGCTGCTCTATGGATGAGATGGCGCCCGGCGCATCCTACAACTAATCATGATAAAATTAGTTTCACTATATTTAAATGACTCTACCTAATGCATTATATCCATGTGCATGAAATTGCCTCGGCTAATGCGCCGCATAAAACAGCCAAGACGTCGCAAATTACCATACTGCCGGCCCTAAAACAGGTTGCCATAAAGAAATCCACCCCCCCTCCCCCGTCCCTCGTCCCCCCCCCCCCCACCTCCAACCCCTCTTACAGGATTTGTATTAAATGACTCACGCCCAAGGCATTTATTAGATGTGCTGCAATGGGAGATGTCACATGTAACCCCCCACCCCCCTCCCAGGGCCGTCTTAAAAGCATCATGGGCCCTTGGGCAAAGAAATGCTCTGGCCCCTCTACGCCCTACATACCCCCCCCCCCCAGCACTCTGACCCCTCTACACCCCAGATATCTGGGGTGTAGAGGGGTCAGAGTGCTAGGGGGATATCTGGGGTGTAGAGGGGTCAGAGTGCTGGGGGGATATCTGGGGTGTAGAGGGGTCAGAGTGCTGGGGGGATATCTGGGGTGTAGAGGGGTCAGAGTGCTGGGGGGATATCTGGGATGTAGAGGGGTCAGAGTGTTGGGAGGATATCTAGGGTGTAGAGGGGTCAGAGTGCTGGGGGGATATCTGGGGTGTAGAGGGGTCAGAGTGCTGGGGGGATATCTGGGGTGTAGAGGGGTCAGAGTGCTGAGGGAATATCTGGGGTGTAGAGGGGTCAGAGTGCTGGGGGGATATCTGGGGTGTAGAGGGGTCAGAGTGCTGGGGAGATATCTGGGGTGTAGAGGGGTCAGAGTGCTGGGGGGGATATCTGGGGTGTAGAGGGGCCAGAGTGCTGGGGGAATATCTGGGGTGTAGAGGGGTCAGAGTGCTGGGGGGAATATCTGGGGTGTAGAGGGGTCAGAGTGCTGGGGGGAATATCTGGGGTGTAGAGGGGTCAGAGTGCTGGGAGATGTCTGGGGTGTCGAGGGGTCAGAGTGCTGGGGGGATATCTGGGGTGTAGAGGGGTCAGAGTTCTGGGGGGAGATCTGGGGTGTAGAGGGGTCAGAGTGCTGGGGGGATATCTGGGGTGTAGAGGGGTCAGAGTGCTGGGGAGATATCTGGGGTGTAGAGGGGTCAGAGTGCTGGGGGGGATATCTGGGGTGTAGAGGGGTCAGAGTGCTGGGGGGATATCTGGGGTGTAGAGGGGTCAGAGTGCTGGGGGGAATATCTGGGGTGTAGAGGGGCCAGAGTGCTGGGGGGGATATCTGGGGTGTAGAGGGGTCAGAGTGCTGGGAGATGTCTGGGGTGTCGAGGGGTCAGAGTGCTGGGGGGATATCTGGGGTGTAGAGGGGTCAGAGTTCTGGGGGGAGATCTGGGGTGTAGAGGGGTCAGAGTGCCGGGGGGATATCTGGGGTGTAGAGGGGTCAGAGTGCTGGGGGGATATCTGAGGTGTAGAGGGGTCAGAGTGCTTGGGGATATCTGGGGTGTAGAGGGGTCAGAGTGCTGGGGGGATATCTGGGATGTAGAGGGGTCAGAGTGTTGGGAGGATATCTAGGGTGTAGAGGGGTCAGAGTGCTGGGGGGATATCTGGGGTGTAGAGGGGTCAGAGTGCTGGGGGATATCTGGGGTGTAGAGGGGTCAGAGTGCTGGGGGGATATCTGGGGTGTAGAGGGGTCAGAGTGCTGGGGGGATATCTGGGGTGTAGAGGGGTCAGAGTGCCGGGGGGATATCTGGGGTGTAGAGGGGTCAGAGTGCTGGGGGGATATCTGAGGTGTAGAGGGGTCAGAGTGCTTGGGGATATCTGGGGTGTAGAGGGGTCAGAGTGCTGGGGGGATATCTGGGATGTAGAGGGGTCAGAGTGTTGGGAGGATATCTAGGGTGTAGAGGGGTCAGAGTGCTGGGGGGATATCTGGGGTGTAGAGGGGTCAGAGTGCTGGGGGGATATCTGGGGTGTAGAGGGGTCAGAGTGCTGGGGGGATATCTGGGGTGTAGAGGGGTCAGAGTGCTGGGGGGAGATCTGGGGTGTAGAGGGGTCGGAGTGCTGGGGGGATATCTGGGGTGTAGAGGGGTCAGAGTGCTGGGGGGAGATCTGGGATGTAGAGGGGTCAGAGTGCTGGGGGGATATCTGGGGTGTAGAGGGGTCAGAGTGCTGGAGGGATATCTGGGATGTAGAGGTGTCAGAGTGCTGGAGGGATATCTGGGGTGTAGAGGGGTCAGAGTGCTGGGGGGATATCTGGGGTGTAGAGGGGTCAGAGTGCTGGGGGGATATCTGGAGTGTAGAGGGGTCAGAGTGCTGGGGGAATATCTGGGGTGTAGAGGGGTCAGAGTGCTGGGGGGATATCTGGGGAGTAGATGGGTCAGAGTGCTGGGGGGATATCTGGGGTGTAGAGGGGTCAGAGTGCTGGGGAGATATCTGGGGTGTAGAGGGGTCAGAGTGCTGGGGGGGATATCTGGGGTGTAGAGGGGCCAGAGTGCTGGGGGAATATCTGGGGTGTAGAGGGGTCAGAGTGCTGGGGGGATATCTGGGGTGTAGAGGGGCCAGAGTGCTTGGGGGGATATCTGGGGTGTAGAGGGGTCAGAGTGCTGGGGGGATATCTGGGGTGTAGAGGGGTCAGAATGCTGGGGGATATCTGGGGTGTAGAGGGGTCAGAATGCTGGGGGGATATCTGGGGTGTAGAGGGGTCAGAGTGCTGGGGGAATATCTGGGATGTAGAGCTTATTTTTGGCTCTGCTCGGCTCCTGCTCCCCTGTACCTTAGGCCAAATGAGGTACTGCAGGCCAATGTTTGGCTATTCTCTGCCCCTGCGCCCCCGTTTCTCAGGCCAAATTAGGTACTGCAGGCCAATGTTCGGCTTTTGTGTCAATACTTTGTAGAACCCCCTTTCTCTACAAGTCTTTTTGGGGGTGTCTCTACCAGCTTTGCACATCTAGAGAGGGACATTCTTCTTTGTAAAATATCTCTGTCTCTGTCAGATTGGATGGAGAGCGTCTGTGATCAGCGATTCAAGTCATGCCCACAGATTCTCAATGTGATTTAGGTCTGGACTGTGACTGGGCCATTCTAACACATGAATATGCTTTGATGTAAACCATTCCATTGTAGCTCTGGCTGTACTTTAGGGTCGTTGTCCTGCTGGAAGGTGAACCTCCCCCCAGTCTCAAGTCTTTTGCAGACTCCAACAGGTTGTCTTCTAAGATTGTCCTGTATTTGTCTCCATCCATCTTCCCATCAACTCTGACCAGCTTCCCTGTCCCTGCTGAAGAAAAGCATCCCCACCACATGATGCTGACACCACCATGTTTCACGGTGGGGATGGTGTGTTCAGGGTGATGTGCAGTGTTAGTTTTCCCACCACACATAGCGTTTTGCTTTCAGGCCAAAAAGTTCAACTTTGGTGTCATGTGACCAGAGCACCTTCTTCCACATGCTTGCTGTGTCCCCTCCCCCACATGGCTTCTCACAAACTACAAACAGGACTTCTTATGTCTCTTTTCCCAATGTCTTTCTTCTTGTCACTCCTCCATAAAGGGCAGATTTGTGGAGAGCACCACTAATAGATGTCCTGTGGACAGATTCTCCCCCCTGAGCTGTGGATCTCTGCAGCTCCTCCAGAGTTCCCATGGGCCTCTTGGCTGCTTCTCTGATGAATGCTCTCGTTGCCCGGCCCGGTCAGTTTAGGTGGACGGCCATGTCTTGGTAGGTTTGCAGTTGTGCCATACTCCTTCCATTTTTCCAATGATGGATTGAACAGAAGCTCCGTAAGATGATCAAAGCTTGGGAGATTTTTTTTTATAACCGAACCCTGCTTTATACTTCTCCACAACTTTATCCCTGACCTGTCTGGTGTGTTCCTTGGCCTTCATGATGATGTTTGTTCACCAAGGTTCTCTAACAAACATCCGAGGGCTTCACAGAACAGCTGTATTTATACTGAGATTGAATTACACACAGGTGGACTCTATTTACTGATTAGGTGATTTCTGAAGGCAATTGTTTCGAGAAAAATGTCTAAGGTTGGAGTATTCACCACTCTCTCTTGAGTGGGTGTTGCTCACCCGGATAGACCCCTCTCGTGTGGCCTAGCAGCCGGGATGATACACGGACAGTATGAGAGCAGTCTCTGCCACAGACTGTCTGAGAACAGAAGATGGATAGTCCGGGATACTCTGCCACAGGATTTAAGTCCCGAACATCTAGCCTTACAGTAAAGAGCCTTTAAGCCGATTCGGCGGACTGTAAGACAACTAGAGTAGTGGGTCCCTTTATAACGAAATCACCAGGCCTATCCCAAGACATTAGCTTGCCTTGCTTGGTCTCCTCCGGGGCAGGTCTTCCCCCGGTTTCCTTCGTTAAGCAGCTTCCCCCACTTGGATGGACAGCTTGGGATCCCCTCTTGAATCGTAGGCTGCCAGCCAGCATAGCTGGGCCTACTCCATGCAGATGTGACCTCGGGCCAACGTGGCCCCGAGGTCGAGATCACACACACGTGCCTCACGCCAGGAGGGCCACGAGGCGAAGGACCCTGAAAAACGGCGTTTGCCCCTTAAGTATCCATTCCCGGCATGCACAGCGGGGCACCACTCCCACTGGGCTGCTGCCGAGAAGGGTCACCCAACACACCATGGTTCGCTTGTGTTCCAACATGGGCCTGAGGGGATAACGCCACCTACAGGCAACAGGGGAAAATCCTATCAAGAGCAACCATAACCGGAACAGGGACTAATTTCAATGGAATTCATCAAAGTCTGAGCCCAACTATTGGCTCTGACACCCTCTAAATTTAGAATAGCGCCCCAGTAATTGGGAATAGGGCGCTACATATGATTTGGAGGAGGCTCATAAAAGTCTTCCTTTGCATTGAGTAGGCTCAACCTCTCCTCCAAGTTGAGTAAGCGCAACCTCTACGTCGCATTGAGTAAACTCATTAGCGCCTTCAAGTTAAGTAGATTCAACCGCTACTTCATGTTGAGAAGACTCAACCTCTCCTTCACATTGTGTAGACTCAACCTCACCTTCACGTTGTGTAGACTCAACCTCTCCTTCACATTGTGTAGACTCAACCTCTCCTTCACGTTGTGTAGACTCAACCTCACCTTCACGTTGTGTAGACTCAACCTCTACTTCACGTTGTGTAGACTCAACCTCTCCTTCACGTTGTGTAGACTCAACCTCACCTTCACGTTGTGTAGACTCAACCTCACCTTCACGTTGTATAGACTCAACCTCACCTTCACGTTGTGTAGACTCAACCTCTCCTTCACGTTGTGTAGACTCAACCTCACCTTCACGTTGTGTAGACTCAACCTCACCTTCACGTTGTGTAGACTCACCTTCACGTTGTATAATTGAGATTGAGAGCTGCGCTCAGGATAGCTTGAACAAGGGTAAAGAAATGAAATTGTGGCTGCAGCCCCCCCTAAATATAACTCCAAAAGGAGTATAAGGGTAAAGGTGTAGGTGTTTGGGGGTGATGGCGCTGTCACTATTATGTTGTTTAGACTAGCCCACAAGTATATGGGTAGAATTAATGGGACAACATTCCCTAAGGTGTATAGTACCACAGGTGAGGTGGGAGTAGTGGTGCTAGTAAGTGCTAACAATGTGTCAACAATGAAAGTGAAAGTATACACATGTGCATATTAAACATAAATATGTGGTAGATTATAAATGTGCACTAACATCAATCCATAAAAGTTGTATTGCAATAAGTTTCAAATAACATCTATTTACAGACCATGCAGTGGTTAAACCTTAAAACACAAAATAAAATATTGTGACAATCGGAGTGTCATCAGTGTATCCACAATAATCAATACTAAAATAACCATGCAATGAAAAAATAATAATCATGGGGAAAACATATATGAGTATATGTTAGAGTGAACTAAAGGTCGACTGACATAAAATAGTCCATCAGTTACAATCGGGTGACTCTGTGTGATGTGACAAGGAAGGTGCACCTATATGCATAGGTGTTACGTCAGGTGGGAATCGCGGATCGCTTAAGCGGATACACGCACACCTACACGCACTTCCGGGATCACCAGCGTGTCAGCCTGGAACGCACGCCGTTCACATGCTGGATTGATCCATATCCGGAACCTTTAGTGCCTGTACTGTGGAGTACCTATGTTTGGCAAATCATAGGGTACTACTCCTTTTCCTTGTTTTTAATTTTTAATTTAATTTTTTCGTTCTATCACCGCTGATTTATCCACTTTCAGCTATGCATGGTGCCATGATTTTTTAAGTTTAATTATTATTTTTTAATACCTTTATTGACTTTCTGTATATTGCACCTGTGCCTGAGTATTGCTCAGTAGTGCCAATAAAGCCGTACCTCATTTTACATACTACACTATGGTAGTCCCCTCTCTTTTTTGATTTGGAGGAGCTGTGCAAATAACCATCTATACCAAGGAGATATACCAGGAATTTTGGCGATTACCTTTGGAACCCAGGAGAAGGTGCCACGATATGGGAAGAACACATACTGTGACCTGACACGCCTTATACCCCTGCAGGGGTGACTACATTTGGTGAGTGGGGACCCTTGAGGGGGAGCACCGGATTCACAGCGATTCCCACCTGACGTAACACCTATGCATATAGGTGCACCTTCCTTGTCACATCACACAGAGTCACCCGATTGTAACTGATGGACTATTTTATGTCAGTCGACCTTTAGTTCACTCTATCACCTTCACGTTGTATAGACTCAACCTCACCTTCACGTTGTTTAGACTCAACCTCACCTTCACGTTGTATAGACTCAACCTCACCTTCACATTGTGTAGACTCAACCTCACCTTCACATTGTGTAGACTCAACCTCTCCTTCACATTGTGTAGACTCAACCTCACCTTCACGTTGTGTAGACTCAACCTCACCTTCACGTTGTGTAGACTCAACCTCACCTTCACGTTGTGTAGACTCAACCTCACCTTCATGTTGTGTAGACTCAACCTCTCCTTCACATTGTGTAGACTCAACCTCTCCTTCACGTGTGTGGAGACTCAACTTCTCCTTCACGTTGTGTAGACTCAACTTCTCCTTCACATTGTGTAGACTCAACTTCTCCTTCACGTTGTGTAGACTCAACCTCTCCTTCACATTGTGTAGACTCAACCTCTCCTTCACGTTGTGTAGACTCAACCTCACCTTCACGTTGTGTAGACTCAACCTCACCTTCACGTTGTGTAGACTCAACCTCACCTTCACGTTGTGTAGACTCAACCTCTCCTTCACATTGTGTAGACTCAACCTCTCCTTCACATTGTGTAGACTCAACCTCACCTTCACGTTGTGTAGACTCAACCTCACCTTCACGTTGTGTAGACTCAACCTCACCTTCATGTTGTGTAGACTCAACCTCTCCTTCACATTGTGTAGACTCAACCTCTCCTTCACGTGTGTGGAGACTTAACTTCTCCTTCACATTGTGTAGACTCAACTTCTCCTTCACGTTGTGTAGACTCAACTTCTCCTTCACATTGTGTAGACTCAACTTCTCCTTCACGTTGTGTAGACTCAACCTCTCCTTCACATTGTGTAGACTCAACCTCTCCTTCACGTTGTGTAGACTCAACCTCACCTTCACGTTGTGAAGACTCAACCTCACCTTCACGTTGTGTAGACTCAACTTCTCCTTCACGTTGTGTAGAATCAACCTCACCTTCACGTTGTGTAGACTCAACTTCTCCTTCACATTGTGTAGAATCAACTTCTCCTTCACATTGTGTAGACTCAACCTCACCTTCATGTTGTGTAGACTCAACTTCTCCTTCACGTTGTGTAGACTCAACTTCTCCTTCACATTGTGTAGACTCAACCTCACCTTCATATTGAATAGACTCAACCTCACCTTCACATTGTGTAGACTCAACCTCACCTTGACGTTGTGTAGACTCAACCTCTCCTTCACATTGTGTAGACTCAACCTCACCTTCACGTTGTGTAGACCCAACCTCACCTTCATATTGAATAGACTCAACCTCACCTTCACATTGTGTAGACCCAACCTCACCTTCACGTTGTGTAGACTCAACCTCTCCTTCACATTGTGTAGACTCAACCTCTCCTTCACATTGTGTAGACTCAACTTCTCCTTCACGTTGTGTAGACTCAACTTCTCCTTCACGTTGTGTAGACTCAACTTCTCCTTAACATTATGTAGACTCAACTTCTCCTTCACGTTGTGTAGACTCAACCTCTCCTTCACGTTGTGTAGACTCAACCTCTCCTTCACGTTGTGTAGACTCAACCTCACCTTCACGTTGTGTAGACTCAACCTCACCTTCACGTTGTATAGACTCAACCTCATCTTCACGTTGTGTAGACTCAACCTCTCCTTCATATTGTGTAGACTCAACTTCTCCTTCACATTGTGTAGACTCAACCTCTCCTTCACATTGTGTAGACCCAACCTCACCTTCACGTTGTGTAGACTCAACCTCACCTTCACGTTGTGTAGACTCAACCTCACCTTCACGTTGTGTAGACTCAACCTCACCTTCACGTTGTATAGACTCAACCTCACCTTCACGTTGTATAGACTCAACCTCACCTTCACGTTGTTTAGACTCAACCTCACCTTCACGTTGTATAGACTCAACCTCACCTTCACGTTGTATAGACTCAACCTCACCTTCATGTTGTATAGACTCAACCTCACCTTCACGTTGTATAGACTCAACCTCACCTTCACGTTGTATAGACTCAACCTCACCTTCACGTTGTATAGACTTAACCTCACCTTCACGTTGTGTAGACTCAACCTCTCCTTCATATTGTGTAGACTCAACTTCTCCTTCACATTGTGTAGACTCAACCTCTCCTTCACATTGTGTAGACCCAACCTCACCTTCACGTTGTGTAGACTCAACCTCTCCTTCACGTTGTGTAGACTCAACTTCTCCTTCACATTGTGTAGACTCAACCTCACCTTCATATTGAATAGACTCAACCTCACCTTCATGTTGTGTAGACTCAGTGCCACCTTAAGAGCATTATAGGCCCCCGTGCAATACAGTGCACTGGGGCCCTGTCTACACAACCACGCACAAGAATTTACTGCCAAAAATCATGAAATTTACTGGCAGAACCACAATTTTTTTATTGGCACTGCAAAAAAGTACCTAAAATTACAGTTTTACAAATTTCTTCATTGGCATGAAGGTTAGGTTACTGTAACCCAGCCTGATCAGAGTTTCCTCTTGCATCAGAGTCTGCAGGATTCCCCCTTACAGTGAAAGGGAATTCTTATGTAAAGGGGAACACTGCAGATCATGATGTAAGGGGGAACTCTGATGTGGAGGGGGGCTCTGGTGACCAGAATCCACTGCTTTCTCTTTACATCAGAGTTCCCACTTACATCACGGTCCTCAGACTGAGTTCCCCCTAGCACTGTAAGGGGGAATCCTGCAGACTCAGACTCTCCTTCACGTTGTGTAGACTCAACCTCACCTTCACATTGTGTAGACTCAACCTCACCTTCACGTTGTGTAGACTCAACTTCTCCTTCACGTTGTGTAGACTCAACTTCTCCTTCACATTGTGTAGACTCAACCTCACCTTCATATTGAATAGACTCAACCTCACCTTCATATTGAATAGACTCAACCTCACCTTCACGTTGTGTAGACTCAACCTCACCTTCACGTTGTGTAGACTCAACCTCTCCTTCACATTGTGTAGACTCAACCTCTCCTTCACATTGTGTAGACTCAACTTCTCCTTCACATTGTGTAGACTCAACCTCACCTTCACATTGTGTAGACTCAACCTCTCCTTCACGTTGTGTAGACTCAACCTCTCCTTCACGTTGTGTAGACTCAACTTCTCCTTCACATTGTGTAGACTCAACCTCACCTTCATATTGAATAGACTCAACCTCACCTTCATGTTGTGTAGACTCAACCTCTCCTTCACATTGTGTAGACTCAACCTCTCCTTCACGTTGTGTAGACTCAACTTCTCCTTCACATTGTGTAGACTCAACCTCACCTTCATATTGAATAGACTCAACCTCACCTTCACGTTGTGTAGACTCAACCTCACCTTCACGTTGTGTAGAATCAACCTCTCCTTCACATTGTGTAGACTCAACCTCACCTTCACGTTGTGTAGACTCAACCTCACCTTCACGTTGTATAGACTCAACCTCACCTTCATGTTGTGTAGACTCAACCTCACCTTCACGTTGTGTAGACTCAACCTCACCTTCACGTTGTGTAGACTCAACTTCTCCTTCACGTTGTGTAGACTCAACTTCTCCTTCACATTGTGTAGACTTAACCTCACCTTCATATTGAATAGACTCAACCTCACCTTCACGTTGTGTAGACTCAACCTCACCTTCACATTGTGTAGACTCAACCTCACCTTCACGTTGTGTAGACTCAACCTCACCTTCACGTTGTGTAGACTCAACCTCACCTTCACGTTGTGTAGACTCAACCTCACCTTCACGTTGTGTAGACTCAACCTCTCCTTCACATTGTGTAGACTCAACCTCTCCTTCACGTTGTGTAGACTCAACCTCTCCTTCACATTGTGTAGACTCAACTTCTCCTTCACATTGTGTAGACTCAACCTCACCTTCACATTGTGTAGACTCAACCTCTCCTTCACGTTGTGTAGACTCAACCTCTCCTTCACGTTGTGTAGACTCAACTTCTCCTTCACATTGTGTAGACTCAACCTCACCTTCATATTGAATAGACTCAACCTCACCTTCATGTTGTGTAGACTCAACCTCTCCTTCACATTGTGTAGACTCAACCTCTCCTTCACGTTGTGTAGACTCAACTTCTCCTTCACGTTGTGTAGACTCAACTTCTCCTTCACATTGTGTAGACTCAACCTCACCTTCATATTGAATAGACTCAACCTCACCTTCACGTTGTGTAGACTCAACCTCACCTTCACGTTGTGTAGAATCAACCTCTCCTTCACATTGTGTAGACTCAACCTCACCTTCACGTTGTGTAGACTCAACCTCACCTTCACGTTGTATAGACTCAACCTCACCTTCATGTTGTGTAGACTCAACCTCACCTTCACGTTGTGTAGACTCAACCTCACCTTCACGTTGTGTAGACTCAACTTCTCCTTCACGTTGTGTAGACTCAACTTCTCCTTCACATTGTGTAGACTTAACCTCACCTTCATATTGAATAGACTCAACCTCACCTTCACGTTGTGTAGACTCAACCTCACCTTCACATTGTGTAGACTCAACCTCACCTTCACGTTGTGTAGACTCAACCTCACCTTCACGTTGTGTAGACTCAACCTCACCTTCAAGTGGTGTAGACTCAACCTCACCTTCACGTTGTGTAGACTCAACCTCTCCTTCACGTTGTGTAGACTCAACCTCTCCTTCACGTTGTGTAGACTCAACTTCTCCTTCACGTTGTGTAGACTCAACTTCTCCTTCACATTGTGTAGACTTAACTTCTCCTTCACATTGTGTAGACTTAACTTCTCCTTCACATTGTGTAGACTTAACTTCTCCTTCACGTTGTGTAGACTCAACCTCTCCTTCACATTGTGTAGACTCAACCTCTCCTTCACGTTGTGTAGACTCAACCTCACCTTCACGTTGTGTAGACTCAACCTCACCTTCACGTTGTGTAGACTCAACCTCACCTTCACGTTGTGTAGACTCAACTTCTCCTTCACGTTGTGTAGACTCAACTTCTCCTTCACATTGTGTAGAATCAACCTCACCTTCGCGTTGAGTAAACTCTACCTCTTCTTTACACACGTCGGCAGAATGGCACAGGCAGGCAAATGGGTGTACCTGGCCGTCGCTTTAAATTTGTGCGCCCGTCGTTTTCCTCGTAAGTGCGCCCGCGGTTCCCGGGAACTCGATGTTCCTGGGCAGCCAGCGATTGCAGTCGGCAAAGGCAGTTTGTAAACAAGGCATTCCTCTGTTCTGCCTAGTGACATGTCAGGGATTTACGGAACAGTGATTGCTGACGTGTCACTGGTAGTTCCTCCCCCTAACAGTTAGAATCACTCCCTAGGGCACACTTAACCCCTTCAGCGCCACTTAGTGGTTAACCTCTTCACTGCCAGTGACATTTTTACAGTAATCAGTGCATTTTTATAGCACTGGTCGCTATAAAAATGACAATGGTCCCAAAAATGTGTCAAACGTGTCCGATATGTCCACACCATAAAGTCGCAGTCACGATAAAAATCGCAGATCGCCGCCAATACTAGTAAAAAAAGAAATATATATTATAAAAATGCCATAAAACAAACTATCCCCTATATTGTAGATGCTATAACTTTTGCGCAAAACAAATAAAATATACGCTTATTGCGATTTTGTTTACCAAAAATATGTAGAATAATACGTATCGGCCTAAACTGAGGAAATTTTTTATATATATATATATATATATATATATATATATATATATATATATATATATATATATATATATATATATCTTTTTGGGGGGAAATTTATTATAGCAAAAAGCACAAAATATTGCTTTTTTTTTCAAAATTGTCGCTCTATTTTTGTTTATAGCGCAAAAAATTGAAACCGCAGGGGTGATCAAACACCACCAAAAGAAATCTCTATTTGTGGGAAACAAAAAGGACGTCGATTTTGTTTGGGAGCCACGTCGCATGACCGCGCAATTGTCAGTTAAAGAGACGCAGCGCCGAATCGCAAAAAAGTGGCCTGGTCATTTGGCAGCCAAATGGTCCGGGGCCGAATTGTAAATACATTATAGAGCCATTTCTGGGACTTTTTTTTCTGTACATTGTTTTTCTTTAAAAAATAAATAAATAAACACAACGTAGATACCAGCAAAGGAGACAAAGGCCCAGATTCAGAGAGCGATTACGCCTAACTGGTGTTAGACAGGAGTAATTTCAAATTTTGCGCGCCGTATCACTAGTTTGAATCCTCAAACCATGATGCGGCGGCTTCGGGCTTCGATCCGAGAGGCTTACGTCTTTGCAAGCCTTCGGATCTACGTTGCGATATTTTTGCGGCCGCTGGGTGGAGTCTGCGTCGTTTTCACCGTCGGGGTATGCAAATGAGTTATTACGGCGATCCACAAAGGTACGAGTGTCCTTCGCAATCGCCTACGTCATTTTTTGGCTACGTAATGTTAGAGCAGCTTTTTGCTGGTCTAACAGTGCGTAACCCATGTTAAGTATGGCCGTCGTTCCCGCGTCGAATTAAATTTTTTTTTTTTTTTTAACGTAACTCATTCGGGAATAGGAATGTACGCAAACGACGCTACTACGACGTAACGATGTGATTTCGCGCAATGCACGGCGGGAAATTTGGGAACGGAGCATGCGCAGTTCGATCGCCGCGGGAACGCGCTTAATTTAAATGCTTCACGCGCCCTACTCGCGTAGATGGATTGCGCCGGGAGAAATACACTACGCCGCCGTCGTTTACTGGACAAAATCTACCTGGATTCCACGTAGAGCCAGGTAAAAAACGGCGGCGTAGTGTATTTCGGAAACGCTACGATAGTCTAATTCTCTGTGAATCTGCCCCAAAGCGTTTAAGCCGGATAAACATCGCTATTGTTTTTCGGTTCCTTCATGTCTTCAAGGTCATAGTAGAGCTAATTCATGATCTAACCACCTGCTGCTGATTATGATTACAAGCTCAGTAAGGGCATGTTAGGTTTTGTATTTCGATCGCTCAGGGTACCACTCAGGGAATAATGGAAGTCAATAGCCTAGTGATGCCCCAAATGTTGCAATCAATGTTCAAGTAGATGTGGCGCGGCCTCTACCCTGGTAGCTCCATGCAGTACATGTGTTCCAAGAAATTTGACAATTTTGTTGAACTGGCAGTTGAGAGAAGTTGAGAGAAGTTTGTTGGGGTTTGAAACCATTCACAAACACTCCCTGATAGCGCATTTCTGGGCCAGGCCGGGACAAGGGGTGGGCAAGAGGGACAGCCACCCGGGGCAGAGTGGGGTAGGGTGACCACATTTCCAAACTACCATTCAGGGACACCCTCCCTTCCCAAAAATCAGCTTGTGGTGTAACGAATCACAGCACAGTGATTGGACACCAGAGGCGGAATTTATGATTTCTCCAATCACAAGCAGGGGGCGGGGACTGTGCTCCTCCAGGCATTCCCAGCCAGGACAAGTACTGTCAGTGAGTAAAGCGGTAATGGGGCAGCCTTTTTTGGGGGCATCAGTTTGGCCCAGGGGGGTGGCTGTGTCAGTTTCATTCCAGGACACTGTATTGGAATTAGGGTGCCCGGGACAGACCTGCAAAATGCGGGACTGTCCCGGGAAATCCGGGACACGTGGGATCAAGCAGAAACGTAGTCGAGGAACAAGCCAAAGGTCGGTAATAACTGGTAGCGAAGATGCCGAAGGCAGCAGGAGTGACAAGAGTAAGGCCCCCAGTACACACCTCGGCCGTGTGTACGGTTTCGGCGAGCATCCCGTCGGGAAAGCCGTCGAGCCAAAATAGAGAGCAGGTTCTCTATTTGCTCGATGGCCCATCGAGAACCATGGCTCAACGCCTTTCCCGACGGCTTGGTCGAGGATTTCGACGGCCGGGCGAGAACCTCGACGGGCGGAACGATGTGTTTGGCCCGTCGAGGTTCTCGTACGTGTGTACGCGGCCTGAGACTTTGTCTGGAGAGAGCACAACAATCTGGCAAACGGGAAGTGCAAAGGCGTGGCTTAAATAGGAAGTTCATGGGAGGAGCAAAGGGTTCAAAGTTGAAGAGAAACAAAATTCATGGCAAGATCATTTAAGGAATTGTCCAGGCGGCTGTCCAGGACCCCAGGTGGCTCAGTAAAAAGGGACATCACCAGACACAGTAGAGGTTGTAGAGGTTGCAGGTTTAGACCCTGGTCCTGACAGACTGCAACAAGTGAGTATTTCCAAACAGCTGCGTTTAAGTAATTTTATACTAAGTTAACTTTTGCATTACAAGCTATTGTGAAAATTAAAACAAAAAAACGTATGGTCGTAACTCCGTGGTGGGATTCAGAAGATGCATTTTGTTTTAACCACTTAAGGACCCCTTCACGCCGATATACGCCGGCAGAATGGCACGGCTGGGCACATCCACGTACCTGTACGTGGCCCTTTAAGCCCAGCCGTGGGGTCGCGGGCGCGTACACGCGACCCGGTCCGAAGCCCTGGGACCGCGGGACTCGTGGACCCGATCGCCGCTGGAGTCCCGCGATCGGTCCCCGGAGCTGAAGAACGGGGAGAGCCGTGTGTAAACACAGCTTCCCCGTTCTTCACTGTGGCGCCCGCATTGTGTGTTCCCTTACATAGGGAATCACAATCAATGACGTCACACCTACAGCCACACCCCCCTACAGTTAGTAAAACAAATGAGGTCACACATAACTCCTTCAGCGCCCCCTTGTGGTTAACTCCCAAACTGCAATTGTCATTTTCACAGTAATCAGTGCATTTTAAATGCATTTTTTGCTGTGAAAATGACCTTGCTCCCAAAAATGTGTCAAAATTGTCCGAAGTGTCCGCCATAATGTCGCAGTCACAAAAAAAAATCGCTGATCGCCGTCATTAGTAGTAAAACATTTTTTTTTATAAAAATGCAATAAAAGTATCCTCTATTTTGTAAACGCTATAAATTTTGCGCAAACCAACCGATAAACGTTTATTGCGATTTTTTTTTTACCAAATATAGAAGAAGAATACGTATCGGCCTAAACTGAGGAGGAAACATTTTTTTTTATATATATATTTTTGTGGATATTTATTTTCGCTAAAAGTAAAAAATATTGCATTTTTTTCAAAATTGTCGCTCTATTTTTGTTTATAGCGCAAAAAATAAAAAACGCGGAGGTGATCAAATACTACCAAAATAAAGCTCTATTTGTGGGGGAAAAAAGGACGCCAATTTTGTTTGGGAGCCACGTCGCACGACCGCGCAATTGTCAGTTAAAGTGACGCAGTGCCGAATCGCAAAACCTGTCCGGGTCCTTTAGCTGCCTGAAGGTCCGGGTCTTTAGTGGTTAATAAGGGTGATGTCTACTATTAGTGCTAAGCACAAACTTAGAGATGCCCATCATATCAGTCCAACATAGATTGGGGTTCATCACATGGTTTCCCTAAGGAAGAACTAGCCTTGGCCGAAATGTTGTGCATTATTTGATCTGTATTGATAAAATAAATGGGATAATCCCAAAACAGCTGTGATGTACTCCCAGTATTTTTTGGACTGATATTTTGGAAATGTGCACAGAACACAACCCTTAAGCATCTGCTGAGCTTGCACCGACTATAAATATCTGATTACCTGACATGGTTTGTGTCCCTCCTAAAGCAGGGGTCTCCAAACTTTCTAAGCAAAGGGCCAGTTTATTGTCCTTCAGACTTTAGGGGGGGGGGGGGGCAGACTGTGACCAGTGGGAGCAAAAAAATACCACAAATAGAGCTTTCTTTTGGTGGTATTTGATCACCTCTGCGGTTTTTATTTTTTGCGCTATAAA
The DNA here is from genome assembly GCA_029574335.1 of Rana kukunoris. Taxonomy (NCBI): domain Eukaryota; kingdom Metazoa; phylum Chordata; class Amphibia; order Anura; family Ranidae; genus Rana; species Rana kukunoris. The sequence continues at coordinate 94,217 of JAJQKJ010001044.1, forward strand.
CAAAAATAGAGCGACAATTTTGAAAAAAATGCAATATTTTTTACTTTTTGCTATAATAAATATCCCCAAAAATATATATATATATTTTTTCCTCAGTTGAGGCCGATACGTATTCTTCTACCTATTTTATGGTAAAAAAAATCGCAATAAGCGTTTATCGGTTGGTTTTCACAAAAGCGTTTACAAAATAAGGGATAGTTTTATTCAATTTTTTTACTACTAATAGCGGCGATCAGCGCCCGTGACCCACGGCTGGGTACTAGAAACCAATGTATATATACGTTGATGTGCCCAGCCGTGCCATTCTGCCGACGTAAATGTGCAGTAGGCAGTCCTTAAGTGGTTAAAGTGAAACAATACAAAATGAACTATTCCTTTAAATTTCGTACCTAGGGGGGTGTATAGTATGCCTGTAAAGTAGTGCTTGTTTCCCGTGCTTAGAACTGTCCCTGCACAAAGTGTAATTTCTGAAGGATAAAAATTCATTTAACCACTTGACTACTGGGCACTTAAACCCCCTTAACAACCAGACCAATTTTCAGCTTTCGGTGCTCTCACATTTTGAATGACAATAACTCAGTCATACAACACTGTAACCAAATGAAATTTTTGTCCTTTTTTTCCCACAAATAGAGCTTTCTTTTGGTGGTATTTTATCACCTCTGCGGTTTTTATTTTTTTCACTATAAATGAAAAAAGAACGAAAATTTTGTAAAAAAATGAATTTTTCTTCATTTCTATTATAACATTTTGCAAAAAAGTAATTTTTCTTCATAAACTTGGCCTAAAATGTATACTGCTACATATCTTTGGTGACAAAACAAAAAAAATGTAGATATTATTTGGTCTGGGTGAAAGTTATGGGGTCTAAAAGCTATGGTACCAATTACTGAAAATTGATCAATTTGATCACACCTGATGTACTGACAGCATCTCTCATTTCTTGAGACCCTAACATGCCAGAAAAGTACAAATACCCCCCAAATGACCCCTTTTTGGAAAGAAGACATTCCAAGGTATTTAGAAATAGGCATTGTGAGTTTTTTGAAGTTGTAATTTTTCCCCCAATTCTTTGCAAAATCAAGATTTTTTTCATTTTTATTTTCTTTCCACAAAATTTTCATATTAGCGGGTTATTTCTCACACACAGCATATGCATACCACAAATTACACCCCAAAACACATTCTGCTATTCCTCCCGAGTATGGCGATACCCCATGTGTGAGACTTTTACACAGCGTGGCCACATACAGAGGCCCAACATACAGGGAGCACCATCAGACCAATTCTGACATTTCTCTCCTACATGTAAAAATCAACACTTATTTGCTAGAAAATTACATAGAACCCCAAAACATTATATATGCTTTTTTAGCAAAGACCCTAGAGAATACAATGGCGGTTGTTGCAACTTTTTATCGCGCATGGTATTTGCACAGCAATTTTTTCGAACACATTTTTTTTGGAAATAAAACAGTTTTGTGCTTTTAAAAAAAAAAAAACATTAAATTTAGCCCAATGTTTTTGCATAATATGAAAGATGAAGTTACGCCGAGTAAATAGATACCCAACATGTCACCCTTCAATATTGCACACGCTCGTGGAATGGCGCCAAACTTTGCGACTTAAAAATCCCCATAGGTGACGCTTTAAATATTTTTACTGGTTACATCATTTTAGTTGGAGAAGAGGTCTAGGGCCAAAATTATTGCTCTCGCTCTAACGTTCGCAGCGATACCTCACATGTGTGGTTTGAACACCGTTTTCATATGTGGGCGGGACTTGCGTATGCGTTCGCTTCTGCATGCGAGCTCACGGGGACAGGGGCACTGTATGCCCAGAGTATTGCGGAGTATGCCCAGAGTATTGCAGAGTATGCCCAGAGTATGCGCAGAGTATGCGCAGAGTATGCGCCCCCCATTGCAGAGTATGCGCCCCCCATTGCAGAGTATGCCCCCCCATTGCAGAGTATGCCCCCCCATTGCAGAGTATGCCCCCCCATTGCAGAGTATGCCCCCCCATTGCAGAGTATGCCCCCCATTGCAGAGTAATGCAGCAGGGATGGCTGAGGAGGGAGGGATGGATCTGTGACTGGATTTGTCACAGATCCAGCCCACAGCACTGGCGCTGCCATCCGCTCCCTCCCCTCTCCTCTCACACTGTACCGATCGGTACAGAGAGAGAAGGGAGGAACCGGCGTCATCAAATGACGCCGGTCTGTTTACATCTGATCGCGCCGTCATTGGACGGCGCGATCACGTGGTAAACAGCGACATTCCCGTGTGCGCGCCCCAGGGGGCGCGCGGGAGCGCGACTCTGGAATCACGTTATATAACGTGATCCCAGAGTTAAGCAACCACCTTGCCGCCGTTATTTTTCGGCAGGTGGTTGTGGTTAAAATCATCACTGCTCCCGAAAAAAACTGCAGTTTTTTAAACTTTTTTGTTGCATTAATACATGTTCCCTGGGGCAGGACCCGGTCCCCAAACCCGTTTCTAGGACAATAACTTGCATATTAGCCTTTAAAATTAGCACTTTAGATTTCAAACGTTCGAGTCCCATAGACTTTAACGGGGTTCTAACCACGTAAGGACCGCCTACTGCACATTTACGTCGGCAGAATGGCACGGCTGGGCACATCAACGTATATATACGTTGATTTTAGTACCCAGCCGTGGGTCGCGGGCGCGCGCCCGCGACCCGGTCCGAAGCTCCAGGACCGGGACCGCGGGATTCGCGGATCCGATCGCCGCTGGAGTGCGGCGATCCGTCCCTGGAGCGGAAGAACGGGGAGAGCCGTGTGTACACACGGCTTCCCCGTGCTTCTCTGTGGCCGTAGCATCGATCGCGTCATCCCTGTAATAGGGGGACGCGATCGATGACGTCACACCTACAGCCACGCCCCCCTACAGTTGAAAACACACACATTAGGTCACACATGCCCTACAGCGCCACCTGTGGTTAACTCCCAAACTGCAACTGTCATTTCCACAGTAAACAATGCAATTTAAATGCATTTTTTGCTGTGAAAATGACAATTGTCCCAAAAATGTGTCAAAATTGTCCGAAGTGTCCGCCATAATGTCGCAGTCACAAAAAAAATCGCTGATCGTCGCTATTAGTAGTAAAAAAAAAAAAAATAATAAAAATGCAATAAAACTATCCCTTATTTTGTAAACGCTATAAATTTTGCGAAAACCAACCGATAAACGCTTATTGCGATTTTTTTTACCAAAAATACGTAGAAGAATACGTATCGACCTAAACTGAGGAAAAAAAAAGTTTTTTTATATATTTTTGGGGGATATTTATTATAGCAAAAAGTAAAAAATATTGCATTTTTTTTTAAATTGTCGCTCTATTTTTGTTTATAGCGCAAAAAATAAAAACCGCAGAGGTGATCAAATACCACCAAAAGAAAGCTCTATTTGTGGGGAAAAAAGGACGCCAATTTTGTTTGGGAGCCACGTCGCACGACCGCGCAATTGTCAGTTAAAACGACGCAGTGCTGAATCGCAAAAAGGGGCAAGGTCCTTTACCTGCATTTTGGTCCGGGTCTTAAGTGGCTAAAGTTCACACGAACATTTGGTCTGTTTGCAGGTTCTGGAGCGAACCGGACAGACGGACAGGGGGGGGTGTTCTGCTCATGCCTAGTGTCAAAGGGAACAATAGTGCCACATCGATGGTGTCCATTGGTGGAACAGCACCCCAAGGGTCAGATAAAGACTATCCAAGGGGCCACATCTGGCCCCTGGGCCGCAATTTGGAGATCAATGATCTACAGCCACAAGGAGATCAGTCACAGTCAACATACATCTCATGTAATTATATAAGATGGAGGCCGTAAAGATCAGGGGTCTCCAAACTTTCTAAACAAAGGGCCAGTCTATTGCCCTTCAGACTTTAGGAGGGTCAGACTGTGGCCAGCGGGAGTGGACATTTTCCTGCCATCAGTGGGAGTAAAACATACCCACATTTGGTATAAGTTGGATGAATAGTGCCCATTCGGTGGTATCATTGGGAGGAATAGCACCCCATTGTTGGTGTCAATGGGAGAAATGGTGCCCCATTGTTGATGTCCATTGGCAGAATAGTGTATCAATGAGGGGAATAGTGCCCCGATCAGTGGCGGCCCATCCATTAGTGGCCACCTGGCACCCGCCTCTCTATTCACGCAACCCCCTATATGGCTAATGGATAGATTTGTGCATAGCATGAATCTATCCACGGCAGTCGCGGCCACCCCCTATTCATGCATCCGGCCCCTTTCAGGACGCATGAATTACAGCGGTGGAGGTGTTTTTTTTTTTAAACACCAGATTAGAGCCATAGGCTCTAATAGGCTTCTAAATAGGGTGGCCTCGGAGTGCAGAGCATTGTGCCATGAGCCCACCCAAGTGTGACAACAGCGAATTAACATTCGCTGCTGTAACACTGATCCTGAATCTGGCCAATCGGAAGCAGGTCTGAGACCCGTTTGGCTGAAAAGAGAAGGCTCTCGATTGGCCGCCGAGGAGGAGGGAGGAAACGGAAGCCGCCGATGCCCATAGGGAGCAAAGGAAGGGAAAGCTGTCGCCACCGCCAAGCAAGGGAAGCTGCCGGAGAAGCTCTGCATAGATGGGGTAAGTGCACCAAACCCACCCACCCACCGACCGACTGACCGACCAACGGGGGGGTAGGTAGTACTGTTTGCTGCCCCCTCCCTTCCCCCACCAAAAATGACCACTGGCCCTAATGGCTGGATAAAGGCAAGCAAAGGGCTGCATCTGGCCCCCGGGCCACAGTTTGGAGACCACTGGTATAGAGGAAGGATGGGCCATCACTACAGGTAATATGTTAGAAAGGGGTAAAGCGTTAGGGTTGCGGAGCGTTCATATTTTTCGAACATTATTACTCCTTACAGTCCAGGGATTGGTAGACATGTGCACACTGAAATATTTTGTTTGGGAATTTTGTTTTCGCCCCGAAAAATACATTTATTTAGTTACTCCCGAAATTCGTTTTTATTTATTTTGTTTCTTTAAAGAATGCATTCGTCCAAAAATTCGAATGAATTAAAGTCGAATCTGTCGATTGAAGGCTTATGGTGTCTGTCGGATGTTCTAAGAAGGATCGACGGAGCAGCGAAACTGTACGACGCCGCGATCGTACATTTCCGGTCAAATGTCCCGCCCAGTGCCGATCCTGGCCTCCCTGGGGCCCTAAGCAAAATGACATGTCACATGGGGGCGCTGCCGACAGTGACATGTCACAATAAAGATTAAAGTTGAGAAGCGGGGGGAGGGGGTGTTCTGCTGTCGAAAATGACATCTTACATTAAAGTGAGAAGCAGGGGTGCTGACTTCTTACCTCTTCTCCCATGCAGCCAGTGAGTTGAGAAGTGGCGTGAGGGGCCGAAAATGACTTCTCACCAGGTGGGGCCTCTAGAAATTTGGGGGGCCCTCCACAGCTTTGGGGGGCCCTCCACGGCTTGCATAGTGAGCCTACAGGGCGGATCGGCCCTGGTCCCACCTACAAGCTATAGAAGAATTCTAATGTTGTATGACACTCGTAATAATTATATTTATAAATTATTATTACTAGTCAACCAATATTAGAATTCTTCTACAGCCTATGGGCAGAGCATTTGACCATAAATGTCCGCTCGTGGTGATCGTATGTTTTTAGCTGCTTCGTCGAATCTTCATGTCTCTATAATGTGGAATCTTTTCTCTCTATAATGTCCAATGTTTTCTCTCTGTCAAGTCATCTCTCTATGTCGAATCTTTTCTCTCTATGTCGAATCTTTTCTCTCTATGTTGAATCTCCATGTCTCTATAATGTCAAATCTTCTCTCTATGTCAAATCTTTTCTCTCTATGTCAAATCTTTTCTCTCTATGTCGAATCTTTTCTTTCTGTGTGTAGAATCTTTTCTCTCTATGTCAAATCTTCATGTCTCTATAATGTCAAATCATCTCTCTATGTCGAATCGTTTCTCTCTATGTCAAATCTTTTCTCTCTATGTCAAATCTTTTCTCTCTATGTTGAATCTTCATGTCTCTATAATGATGAATCTTTTCTCTCTGTCAAATCTTCATGTCTCTATAATGTCAAATCATCTCTCTATGTCGAATCGTTTCTCTCTATGTCGAATCTTTTCTCTCTGTGTCGAATCTTTTCTCTCAATGTCAAATCTTTTCTCTATGTAGAATCTTTTCTCTCTATGTCAAATCTTTTCTCTATGTAGAATCTTTTCTCTATGTCAAATCTTTTCTCTATGTAGAATCTTTTCTCTATGTCAAATTTTTCTCTCTATGTTGAATCTTCATGTCTCTATAATGATGAATCTTTTCTCACTATGTCGAATCTTCATGTCTCTATAATGTCAAATCTTTTCTCTCTATGTCAAATCTTTTCTCTCTATGTTGAATCTTTATGTCTCTATGTCGAATCTTTTCTCTCTATGTCAAATCTTTTCTCTATGTCGAATCTTTTCTCTCTATGTCAAATCTTTTCTCTCTATGTCGAATCTTTTCTCTCTATGTAGAATCTTTTCTCTCTATGTCGAATCTTTTCTCTCTATGTCGAAATTTTTCTCTCTATGTCGAATCTTTTTTCTCTATGTTGAATCTTTTCTCTCTATGTCGAATCTTTTTTCTCTATGTTGAATCTTTTCTCTCTATGTCGAATCTTTTCTCTCTATGTCGAATCTTTTCTCTCTATGTAGAATCCTTTCTCTCTATGTAGAATCCTTTCTCTCTATGTTGAATCTTTTCTCTCTATGTCGAATCTTTTTTCTCTATGTAGAATCCTTTCTCTCTATGTCGAATCTTTTCTCTCTATGTCGAATCTTTTCTCTCTATGTCAAATCTTTTCTCTCTATGTCAAATCTTTTCTCTCTGTCAAATCTTTTCTCTCTATGTAGAATCTTTTCTCTCTATGTAGAATCCTTTCTCTCTATGTTGAATCTTTTCTCTTTATGTCGAATCTTTTCTCTCTATGTCGAATCCTTTCTCTCTATGTCAAATCTTTTCTCACTATGTCAAATCTTTTCTCTCTGTCAAATCTTTTCTCGATGTAGAATCTTTTCTCTCTATGTCAAATCTTTTCTCTCTATGTCAAATCTTTTCTCTCTATGTTGAATCTTCATGTCTCTATAATGTCAAATCTTCTCTTTATGTCAAATCTTTTCTCTCTGTGTCAAATCTTTTCTGTATGTAGAATCTTTTCTCTTAATGTTGAATCTTTTCTCTATGTAGAATCGTTTCTCTCTATGTAGAATCTTTTCTCTCTATGTAGAATCTTGGACTAATAAAGTTAGGTTAGGCACATGCAGGTTCGATAGACACAGATCACTATTGTCACCGTCATGGCGAATCTTCTATCTATATCGAACTGTTGTCGCAACGAAACGAAAATAAAGCATTTTTTATGTCGGATCTTTCGGATTTAGGATTCTGCATGTTTGTTATCGAAAGTGAAAATCCCCAAAATTCGGACGAAAATGCATTTGGACGAAAACAAATGCACATGTCTAGGGATTGGTTACGAGTTACAATTAGAACAAGTTCATAGCTAGAATATTTGTTTTACACCTTTGATGTTTTACAATTACCGATGAGCTTGGGTTCCTCCAAACCCAGAAATCAGCTGTTATTGAACTAATATGCCCTAATATTAGATCAATGATGTCCTGAACATCCCTCTCCCTTGGTATACGTGCGACTTGGGAGCGTAGAATCTCCTGCCTGCACCTCATTGGCCCAGCAATGACAACTACCGGTAATTTCCAGGTTCAGAAGTCAGCTGTTGTAAGTGCAATTTGCTTGCAGGAGATTTAAATTGTTGTGCCGTTTAGCCTAGATTGTAACATGGATGCCCATTGATGTTCAGGCTCTAGATCAGTGGTCTCCAAACTGCGGCCCGGGGGCCAGATGCGGAACCTTTGCTTGCTTTTATCCAGCCCTTGGGAACTATTTCATTCATTGACACCAACAAAGGGGCACAGTTACTCATAATGACACCAAAAATTTGGCCCAATTACACCAAAGATGGGGCACAATTCCTACCAAAGACTCTAAAGATGTGGCCCAATTCCTCCCAATGACATCATTAATGAGGCCCAATGACAGGGCACAATTCCTACTAAAGCTGCCAACGATTGGGGCATAATTCCTCCCAATGACTTTATTAATGGGGCCCAATGACAGGGTAAAATTCCAATCAAAGATGGGGCACAATTCCTCCCAATGACATACACAATGGGGCTCAATGACGGGGCACAATTCCTACCAAATTCCTCCCAATAACATCAACGATGGGGCACAGTTACTCATAATGACACCAAAAATTGGGCCTAATTACACCAAAGATGGGGCACAATTCCACCCAATTACATCAACAATGGGGCCCAATGACAGGGCACAATTCCTACCAAAGACACCAAAGACGGGGCACAATTCCTCCCTATGACATCAACAATGGGGCACAATTCCTACCCAAGACTCTAAAGATGGGGCAAAATTCCTCCCAATGACATCAACAATGGGGCCCAACGATGGGGCACAATTCCTACCCAAGACTCTAAAGATGGGGCACAATTCCGCCCAATGACATCATTAATGGGGGCCCAACGACAGGGCACAAATCCTACCAAAGATGGGGCACAATTCCTCCCAATGACATCATTAATGGGGCTCAACGACGGGGCACAAATCCTACCAAAGATGGGGCACAATTCCTCCCATCATTAATGGGGCCCAGTGACGGGGCACAATTCCTACCAAAGACACCAAAGACGGGGCACAATTCCTCCCAATGACATACACAATGGGGCCCAATGATGGGGCACAATTCCTACCAAAGACACCAACGATTGGGGCACTAAAGACGGGGCACAATTCCTCCCAATGACATTAACAATGGGGCACAATTCCTACCCAAGACTCTAAAGATGGGGCACAATTCCTCCCAATGACATCAACAATGGGGCCCAAGGATGGGGCACAATTCCTACCAAAGACACCAACGATTGGGGCACAATTCCTACCAAAGACACCAAAGACGGGGCACAATTCCTCCCAATGACATACACAATGGGGCCCAATGATGGGGCACAATTCCTACCAAAGACACCAACGATTGGGGTACCAAAGACGGGGCACAATTCCTCCCAATGACATCAACAATGGGGCACAATTCCTACCCAAGACTCTAAAGATGGGGCACAATTCCTCCCAATGACATCAACAATGGGGCCCAACGATGGGGCACAATTCCTACCAAAGACACCAACGATTGGGGCATCATTCCTCCCAATGACACAAGTGATGGGGCACAATTCCTCTCTCTGATACCGAAGATGGGGCATGGTTTACTCCAACTGATGCTGGGGCCTTTTTCTTCTCCCAATGGCCACAGTCTGCCCCCCCTAAAGCCTGATGAACAGTAAAGTGGCCCTTTGCTTATAAAGTTTGGAGACCCCTGCTCTAGATGATACATTTTAGCCATTCCATCATCCTTAGCAGTAAAGTTATATTTCTCTGCTCTGTAATTCTATTTTATATCCCTTTCCTTCAGGTATAACCTGAGCAAGACACGAAGGTCAAAGGAACCGAGAGGTATACATAAGAGGTATCCATGAGCTCAGCAGCCTGAGGGTCCCAATTCTCTATGGGAGACGGGGATCTCAGCAGTTTAGTTAATAACTCTAATTGTTGCTCGGGGGGGAGAAATCTGAGTGATATGATATGCAGAAATGACAGGAGCCCAGTCAGTGCTGGGAGGTGATGTATGGGGCCCGAGGCATGGATGAGAGTGGTTGGGGTGGTTGGCTGGTCCTATGAGAACATTCAAACGTCAATCATCCTCAAGTAAAGGACAGTTAATGTTGAACAGACATTGAAATTATTTTTTTTGCTTTCCACTATTTGGAGAATTTGATGACTGAAGAGTAGAGAGAAATAGTATTTAATTACTTACAAGTAACCCGCTCCTTCACTGCACTGACATATTTCAATTATTTGCACATTATTTACACATCTAAACATTCCATGACTCGGAAAATAGAAATTCTTCTATGGCTCTGATTATTTGGTGTCAAAGCAGCTCCCTTATGTGCTTCTCCTCTGTATATTATGGCAGCAATCCCATTTCTATGGGACAATCCCATTCTTCATCCATCCCATGTCTATGGGACAATCCTATTCTTCATCCATCCCATGTCTATGGGACAATCCTATTCTTCATCCATCCCATGTCTATGGGACAATCCTATTCTTCATCCATCCCATGTCTATGGGACAATCCTATTCTTCATCCATCCCATGTCTATGGGACAATCCCATTCTTCATCCATCCCATGTCTATGGGACAATCCCATTCTTCATCCATCCCATGTCTATGGGACAATCCCATTCTTTGACATTCCCATTTTTATTGGAAAACCCTATTTCTCAGCCATCCCATTTGAATAGGAAAATCCCATTCTTCAACAATCCCATTTCTATGGGACAATCCTAAGTATTTTTCAACAATCCCACAGATATGGGACAATCTCCTTCATCCATCCCGTTTATATGGGACAAGTCTATTCTTCTGCAATCCCATTTCTAAAGGACAATCCTATTTTCCACCCATCCCATTTGAATAGGACAATCACATTCTTCAGCCATCCCGTTTATATGGGACAATCCCATTCTTCTACAATCTAATTTCTATTGGACAATCCCATTCTTCAACAATCCTTTTTCTATGGGACAATCCTATTCTTCATCCATCGTATTTCTATGGGACAATCCTATTCTTCATCCATCTTATTTTTATGGGATAATCTCATTCTTCATCCATCCCATGTCTATGGGACAATCTTATTCTTCTACAATCCCATTTCTATGGGACAATCCTATTCTTCATCCATCATATTTCTATGGGGCAATCCTATTCTTCAACCATCCCATTGGAATAGGACAATCTCCTTCTTCAACAATCCCATTTCTATGGGACAATCCCGTTCTTCATCCATCTCATGGGACAATCCCATTCTTTGCCAATCAAATTTCTAAGGAACAATCCCATTCTTTAACAATCTTATTTCTATGGGACAATCCCATTCTTCAACAATACCATTGGTAATGGGACAATCTCCTTCTTCATCCATCTCATATCTATGGGACAATCCCATTCTTCAACAATCCCATTTCTATGGGACAATCCCATTCGTTGACAATCCTATTCTTCTACAATCTGATTTCTATGGGACAATCCTATTCTTTGACAATCCCTTATCTATGGAAAAATCCAATTCTTCATTCATCTCATTGGTATGGGACAATCTCCTTCTTCAACCATCCCATTTCTCTGGGACAATCCTATTCCTCGACAATCCTATTCTTCTACAATCTCATTTCTATGGGACAATCCCATTCTTCAACAATCCCATTTTTATGGGACAATCCTATTTTTCAACAATCCCACTGATATGGGACAATCTCTTTCATCCATCCCATTTATATGGGACAAGTCTATTCTTTTGCAATCCCATTTCTAAAGGACAATCCTATTTTCCACCCATCCCATTTGAATAGGACAATCCCATTCTTCAGCCATCCCATTTTTATGGGACAGTCCTATTCTTCGACAATCAAATATCTATGGTAAAATCCATTTCTTTACCAAACCCATTTCTATGGGACAATCCCATTCTTCAACAATCCCATTTCTATGGGACAATCCTATTCTTCAACCATCCCATTGGAATAGGACAATCTACTTCTTCATCCATCCCATTTCTACGGGACAATCCTATTCTTCATCCATCCCATTTCTATGGGACAATCCCGTTCTTCATCCATCTCATGGGACAATCCCATTCTTTGCCAATCAAATTTCTAAGGAACAATCCCATTCTTCAACAATACCATTGGTAATGGGACAATCTCCTTCTTCATCCATCTCATATCTATGGGACAATCCCATTCTTCAACAATCCAATTTCTATGGGACAATCCCATTCTTCAACAATTCAATTTCTATGGGACAATCCCATTCTTCAACAATTACGGGCCAGATTCTCAGAGGCGCTACGATGGGGTATCTCAGATACCCCGTCGTATCGCAGTTTTTTCCCCCGGGTATCTATGGGTGTGATTCCTAGAATCACTTAGGCATAGAAACGGGTGAAGATCCGACAAGTGTAATACAATTACACTTGCGGATCGTAGTTGTAATGACAACTCCGACCACTAGGTGGCCTTTACGTTGTTTTCTCATTTGCCTATGCAAATGAGGCTACTACGCCGATTCCCTAACGCTTTTACGCCGCCCTGTCGTCGCTAACGTCAATTTCGTCCGCGTAAGGTTACCCCTGCTAATATGAGGGGTAACCTTACGCAGTACCGTCGGATGCCGTCGGGGTGCCGTCGGATGCCATGTTAAGTATGGCGTCGGGTCAGCGTCGGCTTTTTCCGTCGCTTACGTCGTTTTACTAACTTGTTCGCGAATATGGCATTGCGTAAGTGACGATCACGTTGTTTTGACGTCATTTCAATGACGCTTTCCGACGTGAGCTGGAGCATGCGCACTGGGCTTTTCGATCGATCGACGCAGGGGCGCGCTTAATTTAAATACAAGCCGCCCCCTTTGAATTACGCGGCCTTACGCTGGGCCATTTACACTACGCCTCCGCAAACTACAGAGCAAGTGCTTGGAGAATACGGCACTTGCTCTGTTAAGTTGCGGCGGCGTAGTGTAAATGGCTTACGCTACGCCGCCGGAATTATGTGAGAATCTGGCCCTACATTTCTATGGGACAATCCTATTCTTCTACAATCTGATTTCTATGGGACAATCCTATTCTTTGACAATCCTTTATCTATGGTAAAATCCAATTCTTCATTCATCTCATTGGTATGGGACAATCTCCTTCTACAACCATCCCATTTCTCTGGGACAATCCTATTCCTCGACAATCCTTTTCTTCTACAATCTCATTTCTATGGGACAATCCTATTCTTCAACAATCCCATTTCCATGGGACAATCCTATTCTTTGACAATAACATTTCTATGGGACAATCCCATTCTTCAACAATCCCATTGGTATGGGACAATCTCCTTCTTCATCCATTCCATTTCTCTGGGACAATCCTATTCCTCGACAATCCTATTCTTCTACAATCTCATTTCTATGGGACAATCCTATTCTTCAACAATCCCATTTCCATGGGACAATCCTATTCTTTGACAATAACATTTCTATGGGACAATCCCATTCTTCAACAATCCCTTTTCTATTGGACAATCCTATTCGTCACCCATCGTATGTCTATGGGACAATCCTATTCTTCAACAATCCCATTGTTATGGGACAATCTCCTTCTTCATCCATTCCATTTCTATGGGACAATCCCGTTCTTCATCCATCTCATGGGACAATCTCCTTCTTTGTCAATCTATTTTTTGTGGGACAATCCCATTCTTCAACAATCCCTTTTCTATTGGACAATCCTATTCGTCACCCATCGTATTTCTATGGGACAATCCTATTCTTCAACAATCCCATTGGTAATGGGACAATCTCCTTCATCCATTCCATTTCTCTGGGACAATCCTATTCCTCGACAATCCTATTCTTCTACAATCTCATTTCTATGGGACAATCCTATTCTTCAACAATCCCATTTCCATGGGACAATCCTATTCTTTGACAATAACATTTCTATGGGACAATCCCATTCTTCAACAATCCCTTTTCTATTGGACAATCCTATTCGTCACCCATCGTATGTCTATGGGACAATCCTATTCTTCAACAATCCCATTGTTATGGGACAATCTCCTTCTTCATCCGTTCCATTTCTATGGGACAATCCCGTTCTTCATCCATCTCATGGGACAATCTCCTTCTTTGTCAATCTATTTTCTGTGGGACAATCCCATTCTTCAACAATCCCTTTTCTATTGGACAATCTCCTTCTTTATCCATCCAATCCCGTTCTTCATCCATCTCATGGGACAATCTCCTTCTTCATCCATTCCATTTCTATGGGACAATCCCGTTCTTCATCCATCTCATGGGACAATCTCCTTCTTTGTCAATCTCATTTCTATGGGACAATCCTATTATTCAACAATCCCATTTCCATGGGACAATCCTATTCTTTGACAATAACATTTCTATGGGACAATCCTATTCTTCAACAATCCCATTGGTAATGGGACAATCTCCTTCTTCATCCATTCCATTTCTATGGGACAATCCCGTTCTTCATCCATCTCATGGGACAATCTCCTTCTTTGTCAATCTATTTTCTTTGGGACAATCCCATTCTTCAACAATCCCTTTTCTATTGGACAATCTCCTTCTTTATCCATCCAATCCCGTTCTTCATCCATCTCATGGGACAATCCCATTCTTTGCTAATCGAATTTCTATGGGACAATCCCATTTTTAAGGGACAATCCCATTTTCCACCCTCCCCCTTTATATTCCTCATGTATTGGAAGCATCGGGCAATCTGTGTTTGTAAAGCACCATTACACACCACCTTGCCTGCTGTACTTCCATGGGGTATGCGATCCCCTAATATTTACCCCCGCGGGCCGCGGCAGACTCGGAGATGCATACCCGGCCTTCTGTAATACTCCAGGAATTTGAAATGCAAGTTGAATTTTCAAGTGATGATGTCACAGCTGTCTGTTAACGGCATATAATTTACAGGAGATTATCGGAGTATAAACATTACTTATGTATTACCATAACAGGGAGCTAGAGCGACACAAGTCCGGTATTAGGGAAAGCAGCAGATGTGCGGACCAATCCGATTTGCTAAGATAATTCTTTTCGCACCAGGTTCTCGGCAGCAGATGGAGTTCAGTCCTCGCAGACATCGACTAGGAGAATACAAACAGACACTTTTACCTCCATAAACATGCTAATTTGCAACCATAATATTCACGGGAAAAGTATCCATCACACAGGTCCTATCTGCAGACAGCAGCGAGGCTCATCTGTCAGCGGAGCTGGGGCTGCCAACTCACTGCGGGGGGCAGAGAGCAGAACTTAACTTGCATGATGAGGCCCTGAGGGGGGAGGGGAAAGGGGGGGGGGTAGACGGAATAATTCCGGAGAAATACACAGAGTATTAGAACGAGTGTATACAGTGAGATGGGATTACAGAACACAAAGGAAGTCTGTTCTACAAATGCCAATACTTGGGAACAGGACCGGTGCAAGGATTTTTGCCAACTTAGGCGAAGGTGCATTTTGCCGCCCCCCCCCCTCACTAAGAACAGACGCCCCTTCCTCAGTACAGACCACCCTCCGTTAGTATAGACCCCCTCCCTCAGTACAGAGACCCCCATCAGTTTAGAATCCCCCCTCTTAGTGCAGACCCCCCATCAGTATAGATTTCCCCCCTATAGTGCAGACCCCCCATCAGTATAGGTTTTCCCCTCTTAGTGCAGACCCTCCATCAGTATAGATTTCCTCCCTTTAGTGCAGAGCCCCCATCAGTATAGATTTCCCCCCTATAGTGCAGACCCCCCATCAGTATAGATTTCCTCCCTTTAGTGCAGACCCCCCACTAGTATAGAATCCCCCTTAGTGCAGACCCCCCATCAGTATAGATTCCCCCCCTTTACTGCAGACCCCCCATCAGTATAGATTTCCCCCCTATAGTGCAGACCCCCCATCAGTATAGGTTTTCCCCTCTTAGTGCAGACCCTCCATCAGTATAGATTTCCTCTCTTTAGTGCAGACCCCCCATCAGTATAGATTTCCTCCCTTTAGTGCAGAGCCCCCATCAGTATAGATTTCCCCCCTATAGTGCAGACCCCCCATCAGTATAGATTTCCTCCCTTTAGTGCAGACCCCCCACTAGTATTGATTTCCCCCTTTAGTGCAGACCCCCCATCGGTATAGATTGCCCCCCTTTAGTGCAGACCCCCATCAGTATAGATTTCCACCCTTTAGTGCAGACCCCCCACTAGTATAGAATCCCACTTAGTGCAGACCCCCCATCAGTTATGATTTCCCCCCTTTAGTGCAGACCCCCCCATCGGTATAGATTGCCCCCCTTTAGTGCAGACCCTCCATCAGTATAGATTTCCTCTCTTTAGTGCAGACCCCCCATCAGTATAGATTTCCTCCCTTTAGTGCAGACCCCCCATCAGTATAGATTTCCTCCCTTTAGTGCAGAGCCCCCATCAGTATAGATTTCCCCCCTATAGTGCAGACCCCCCATCAGTATAGATTTCCTCCATTTAGTGCAGACCCCCCACTAGTATAGAATCCCCCTTAGTGCAGACCCCCCATCAGTATAGATTCCCCCCTTTATTGCAGACCCCCCATCAGTATAGATTTCCCCCCTATAGTGCAGACCCCCCATCAGTATAGATTTCCCCCTTTAGTGCAGACCCCCCATCAGTATTGATTTCCCCCTTTAGTGCAGACCCCCCCATCGGTATAGATTGCCCCCTTTAGTGCAGACCCCCATCAGTATAGATTTCCACCCTTTAGTGCAGACCCCCCACTAGTATAGAATCCCACTTAGTGCAGACCCCCCATCAGTTATGATTTCCCCCCTTTAGTGCAGACCCCCATCAGTATAGATTTCCTCCCTTTAGTGCAGACCCCCCACTAGTATAGAATCCCGCTTAGTGCAGACCCCCCATCAGTTATGATTTCCCCCCTTTAGTGCAGACCCCCATCAGTATAGATTTCCTCCCTTTAGTGCAGACCCCCCACTAGTATAGAATCCCCCTTAGTGCAGACCCCCCACTAGTATAGAATCCCCCTTAGTGCAGACCCCCATCAGTATAGATTTCCCCCCTTTAGTGCAGACCCCCCATCAGTATAGATTTCTTCCCTTTAGTGCAGACCCCCGCTAGTATAGAATCCCCATGAGTGCAGACCCCCCATTAGTATAGATTTCCCCCCTTTAGTGCAGACCCCCCATCAATATATATTTCCTCCCTTTAGTGCAGACCCCCCACTAGTATAGAATCCCCCCTTTAGTGCAGACCCCCCATCAGTATAGATTTCCTCCCTTTAGTGCAGACCCCCCACTAGTATAGAATCCCCCTTAGTGCAGACCCCCACATTATAGACACCCCCCATAGTGCAGACTCCACAATCAATATAGACACCCCCATCAGTATAGACATCCCCCTTAGTACAGACCCCCGCAGTATAGACACCCCCCCCTAGTTCAGACCCACCATCAGCATAGGTACCCCTCTCCCCTCCCATAGCGCCCCCCCCCACATTTCCATCTACTTATAATAGAGTAATAAGGTGTACAGTACAGACCTCAGAACAGCGCGGCAGCAGACGTATACACACAGTGGTGTGTGTCCCTCGGCTCCACGTCCTCATTGTATGTAAAGAGCGAGGAGGAGGCACGGCGGGTTTAGTCCGCTCCACCGAATCAGAGCGAGGTCAGATCAACAGGGCAGCGGGTGGTGATAGCGGTGCCACTATCCACGGGTGTCACCCTTCTGGCGGGTGTTACCCGGGTGTGGTTCGCACTCCCCGCACCCACCTAGCAACGCCTGTGTTGGGTGGGCGACTGTACCGATCAGTTTTTATGCCCTGAGCGGTGCTGGCGCCGTAAGGCAAGTTCCCATTTTGCCTTGCGCTAGCGCCGACCCTGAGAGGAAATTACATTTCCAATAGGGGATACAAAGACAGTCCTACTTCCGGGGGGGGGGGGGGGGGTTCCTTCTCCGAGAACTAATTGGCCTGCCGGAGAGGATCAAATGTCCTTTTCCTAGACGTAATTTTCTGGTTCCTCCATGTTGCCTCTACTTCTAATAAATATGGAGGAGGGTTGGGACTTTATATGAAGCATACATAAGACTTCTGATACGTCTAATGCAGTGGTATCCAAACGGTATTCCTCCCACTGACACCCACAGGCGGCTCTAGGCTTTGTGAGGCCTTAGGCAAAACTTGACATGGGGCCCCACTCATGCCCATGATGGGGAAAAATAATTCAAGGACAAGAGCCTCTTCCCCACAACCCTGGCCGGTGGTTTTGGGGGTCTGCGGGCAGGGGGCTTATCGGAATCTGGAAGCCCCCTTAAACAAGGCGGCCCCCAGTTCCTGCTCTTTAATAACTAAGAGGCGGGGGCCACCCGGTGATGTCACCTGGTGAACCCGCCCCCTTGTGACATCATTGCCTAAGGGCATGCTGGGCCATTGATGTCACAAGGGGTGGTGTCACCGATGTTCACTGGTTGTTAGGGACGCAGGGCTCTTAACGCTGCCTGAGCACAGCAGCGTTAAGGTCCCTCAAAACTGGAGTAATGTATTGGGCAGGTTATTTGCCTAATTAAAGAGCCAACTCTGTTGACACCAAAAGTGGGGCATAATTCCTTCTACTGACACCAATGATGGGGGCGGGGCACTATTCCTCCCACTGACACCAATGTTGGGGCACTATTTCGCCCTTTAACACCAATAGTGGTGTGCTATTCCTCTTACTGATATCAATGATGGGGCACTATTCCTCCCACTGATACCAATGATAGGACACTATTCCTCCCACTGATACCAATGATGGGAGACTATTCCTCCCACAGATACCAATGATGGGACACTATTCCTCCCACTGACACCAATGATGGGACACTATTCCTCCCACTGACACCAATGATGGGACACTATTCCTTCCACTAACACCAATGATGGGACACTATTCCTCCCACTGACACCAATGATGGGACACTATTCCTTCCACTAACACCAATGATGGGACACTATTCCTTCCACTGATACCAATGATGGAGCACTATTCTTCCCACATAATACCAATGAAGGGACACTATTTGCAATAATGTCTGTCAGCTTACCTTTTCTTCCATGTGTCCATCAGAGGCCTGACTCTCTTTCTGGCTGACTTTTATCATCTCTCCTCCCTGTATGGCTCCACCCCAGGCCATCCCAGGAAGCCTATATTAACTAGTGCACTGCAGGTCTGCTTTGCTGTTCAACTTTGTTTGTTAGCTTGTGTTCCTGTCTGCCGTGTGCTACGTTTGCCTTTCTGTGTACCGATTTTGGCTCGTCTCTGACTACTCCTGTTTGCCTGTGACCCTGACCTTTGGCCTGTCCCTTGGTTACCCTTGTCTGCCTGTTGCCCCGACCTGGGCTTACCCATCACCATCCCTTGTCTCCTCAGTGGCTGCTTCTCCTCTCTCCCTACGGGACCCCAGGGGCCGCGACCTGGGTTCAGTTGCAGCAAAGGCCATCCTCACCACTAAAGGCTCTATTGAACACCTGCTGGACCTCCACGCCCTGGAGAATCTTGGGTTCACGTTTCCAGTCCATCCGCAGCAGTTTGCTATTGGGTTCACTACCTTGCGGTGCACCCCTGTCTCCATCGAGGTGCATTTGTCACCTGGCCACAGGTGACTTGACATTGTATAAGGGATTTGTGATTTACCTTTACCCCTAAACCCAACAGATAATTTGAGCCAAACCCCTAAAAATAACCTCAACATAACCACTAAAAAGTCCTAGGGCCAGATTCAGGTAGAGTTAGGCTGTAGTATCAGTGATACTCCAGCCTAACTGTCACTTTAAGCCGGCGTTTCTGTTTTCTGTAACCAGAAAACAAGAAACGCCGGGTTGGAGTTCCGATGCGATCGGCGCAATTGAATTTCGCCATCGCATCGCAACTTTAATTTAAAAATGGCGCCGGGGGTGTTCCCGCTGATTTACGCTGAAAAAATATGTTAATCAGCGGGAATCGGCAATTCACGATCGTATTCGGGCGCGACGCAGTGACCTTCCGACGTTTCCGTAAGCGATACGCGGCGTAAAGATAAAGCAGCCCCCTAGTGGAGTATCCTATGTTAAGTATAGCCGTCGTCATCGCGTCGAAAAAATCGCGTCGAGAAAAAAAAAATCGCGTCGCTTGCGTAAAACGTCCATGAATGGGGATTTGACGTCATTGACGTTCACTGACAGAATTTGGAGCATGCGCACTGGGATGCATTGACAGTCGACGCATGCGCAGTACGTTCGCCGCGGGATCGCGCTTATTTTAAATAATACACGCCCCGTACCTGCCCAATTTGAATTCCGCCGGCTCATTTGCGATACGCTGCCGCAACTTTAGGAGCAAGTGCTTCATGAATAACAGCACTTGCTCCTAAAATTTCGCCAGAGTAACGTAAATGAGAAACGTTACTCCAGAGCAAAGATGCTGCATTCTACCTGAATCTGGTCCCTAATGGTTCGACAAAGGGGGCAAAGCCCCGAAACACGTAACCACACCCCAGTATGGAATTACATCATCCCCAAGTGGAGCCAGAAAGGGGACACAGAAGCCCCCACCTTAGCTTAACAGCTTATGTTCCAGATCCCAGCACTACAGCGGTTTTCCTCTCCCTTCATCCATGAAGGGGCTCCAAAACGTTGCCTTATGTTTATTATGTCACCACGAAAATAAAGCTTTGGACCCTCCTTGAGGAATCCTTGGTGTGCTGGTGACATTTCTTCACTTGGATTGTCTACGGTTCCCAGCCAGTGGTCATTACAGCCCTCGATTATTACTGAATAGCCATTTTCATGGAATGTGTGTGTGGGGAATATTGTGTTTGGGCCTTCCTCCATCCAGCCGCTTCCTGGCCGATCTCTGCATTCACTAGCCGCTTGCCTGCCGATCTCTGCAGCCCCTTAGATTACATCATTCCTACTGATGACATGATTTCCTAATATCTAGTGCGTGCGTTAATTTTTTTTATGACTTTCATGTAGGTTTACACTTAGAGGGAGGCGCCCTCTCTCGCTTGTTTTTATATGTGCATTAGGTTGACCTTTTTTTTAGTAGAGATTCCACCATCATTTACAGTGACTGTTTCTACAGTATAACTCTTTTCTTTATCATCCATCCATATCCTTTGGGGGGGGGGGGGGCACTAAAATTGATTTTAGACAATAAAAACATGCAAAAAATCAAAGACTAATCAACAGAAGGGCACAGTACCAGGGGGGGTCAGGAAATCACAGTATGGGGAAGGGGGATCGGAAGGGCACAAACTGGGATCAGGAGGGCACAGTACGAGGGGGGGGGGGAGGGGGGTCAGGAAATCACAGTATGGGGGAGGGGGATCGGAAGGGCACAAACTGGGATCATGAGGGCACAGTACGAGGGGGGGGGGAGGGGTCAGAAAATCACAGGATGGAGGAGGGGGGACGGAAGGGCAGAAGCTGGGATCAGGAGGGCACAGTACAAAGGGGGGGGTCAGGAAATCACAGTATGGGGGAGAGGGTCCGGAAGGGCACAAACTGGGATCAGGAGGGCACACTACGAGGGGGGGGGGGGGTCAGGAAATCATAGTATGAGGGAGAGGGGCCAGAAGGGCACAAACTTGGATCAGGAGGGCACAGTACGAGTGGGGGAAGTAAAAAATAGTTAAATATGGGGGAGAGGGGCCGGAAGGGTACAAACTGGGATCAGGAGGGCACAGTATGAGTGGGGGGGGGGGTTAAAAATTTACAATATGGGGGAGAGGGGTTGGAGGGGCACAAACTGGGATCAGGAGGGCACAGTACGAGGGAGGGGGGGTCAGGAAATCACAGTATGGGGAGAGGGGCTGGAAGGGCACAAACTGGGATCAGGAGGACACAGTACGAGGGACGGGGGTTCAGGAAATCACAGTATGGGAGAGAGGGGCCGGAAGGGCACAAACTGGGATCAAGAGGACACAGTACGAGGGAGGGGGGGTCAGGAAATCACAGTATGGGGAGAGGGGCCGGAAGGGCACAAACTGGGATCAGAAGGGCACAGTACGGGGGGGGGGTCAGGGGTCAGGTAAAAACTGGGATCAGGAGGGCCGGAAGGGCACAAACTGGGATCAGGAAGGCACAGTACGAGTGGGGGGGGGGTTAAAAATTTACAATATGGGGGAGAGGGGTTGGCGGGGCACAAACTGGGATCAGGAGGGCACAGTATGAGGGGGGGTCAGGAAATCACAGTATGGGGAGAGGGGCTGGAAGGGCACAAACTGGGATCAGGAGGACACAGTGCGAGGGACGGGGGTTCAGGAAATCACAGTATGGGGAGAGGGGCCGGAAGGGCACAAACTGGGATCAGAAGGACACAGTACGAGGGAGGGGGGGTCAGGAAATCACAGTATGGGGAGAGGGGCCGGAAGGGCACAAACTGGGATCAGAAGGGCACAGTACAGGGGGGGGGGGTCAGGGGTCAGGTAAAAACTGGGATCAGGAGGGCCGGAAGGGCACAAACTGGGATCAGGAAGGCACAGTATGAGGGGTGGGTCAGGAAATCACAGTATGGGGGAGAGGGGACCGGAAGGGCACAAACTGGGATCAGGAGGACACAGTACGGGGGGGGGGGGTGTTCAGGAAATCACAGTATGGGGGAGAGGGGACCGGAAGGGCACAAACTGGGATCAGGAAGGCACAGTATGAGGGGTGGGTCAGGAAATCACAGTATGGGGGAGAGGGGCCGGAAGGGAACAAACTGGGATCAGGAGGGCACACTACGAGGGGAGGGGGTCCAGAAATCACAGTATGTGGGAGAGGGGCCGGAAAGGGCACAAACTGGGATCAGGAGGACACAGTACGAGGGAGGGGGGGTCAGGAAATCACAGTATGGGGGAGAGGGGCCGGAAGGGCACAAACTGGGATCAGGAGGACACAGTGTGAGGGGGGGGGGGTTAAACATTTACAGTATGGGGGAGAGGGGCCGGAAGGGCACAAACTGGGATCAGGAGGACACAGTATGAGGGGGGGGGGTTAAACATTTACAGTATGGGGGAGAGGGGGCCGGAAGGGCACAAACTGGAATCAGGAGGGCACAGTATGAGGGGGGGGGGGAGGGGGTCAGGAAATCACAGTATGGGGGAGAGGGGACCGGAAGGGCACAAACTGGGATCAGGAGGGCACAGTACAGGTTCTGGGACAGCTTAGGAAAAATCCGGGACAGTTGGCAATTATGTTGTAATGCAAGGTTATCATAGGGGCCCCCCCATGCACCTGGGGCCCCTGCGCAGTGCCCAGGTGGGGGGAGCCCTTGAATTAAGAAGGCCCTGTATAGGCGTGCCCAGTCTCACTTTGCACTCTATGACTGAGAGGCTGATATTAAATGCTCAGCTCAGTGGCTCTCACAAGTCAAATGCCTATTTAATAGTCTTCACATTGAGTCTGACAGTCGGCTATTTTCATAATCTTTAATTTAAGGCAAACTGTTTTATCTCATTTGCAGCGCATTCCGTGCCGTCCTCATTACTCTGCTTTATGTCCTTATGGGGGAGCTTATTATATCACACAGGAATTGGCTCAGATAATATAAGAGGTTCTATTAACTGTAAAGTCGCACACTGTGATCCCGAGACGTTCTGGAAAATGAAAGACGGTCACCTCTTAATTGTGTGGAAGGCGGAGAGATCCCGAGACTGAAAATAGAGCGTCGGTGATTTGGAGGAAATCCCACCCCTCTACCGGACCCGGCCCGGGGGTTTCTTGGGATTATGGGGTTGGGTTATGGCCAGGGGGTGCCAAACTCGATTTCATTGCGGGTCACATTGGCATTATGGCTGCCCTCGAAAAGGGCCGGTTGTATCTGTAAGTCTAAGTAACTATTCAGACACATAGGAGTACTCAGGCGTACGTGATGTACAGCGTTCACAGGTACACAACATACAGGAGTGCACTATGTACTGAGTGCAGAGTTCAGGGGTGCTCTACATACAGAGTGCAGGGTTTACGAGTGTGCTACATACAGAGTGCAAGGTTGAGGAGTGTGCTACATACAGAGTGCAAAGTACAGGGAAGCACTACGTACAGAGTGCAGAGTTCAGGAGTGTGCTGCAATAAAAGTGCAGGGTTTAGTATGTGCTACATACAGAGTCCATTGTTGTGGAGTGTGCTACCTACAGAGTGCAGAATTCAGGGGTGCGTTGTGTACAGAGTGCCAAGTTCAGGAGTGCTCTACATATAGAGCACAGGGTTTACAAGTGCGCTACATACAGAGTGCAGGGTTTAGGAATGTGCTACATACAGAGAACAGGGTTTAGGAGTGCAGTACATACAGAGAACAGGGTTTAGGAGTGCACTATATACAGAAAGCAGGGTTTAGGAGTGCACTACATACAGAGAGCAGGGTTTAAGAGTGTGCTACATACAGAGTGCAGGGTTTAGGGGTGCACTACGTACAGAGTGCAGGGTTTAGGGGAGCGCTACGTACAGAGTGCAGAGTTTAGGGGAGCGCTACGTACAGAGTGCAGAGTTCAGAAGTGCGCTACATACAGAGTGCAGGTTTTAGGAGTGTGCTACATACAGAGAGCAGAGTTTAGGGGTGCGCTACGTACAGAGTGCAGAGTTTAGGAGTGCGCTACGTACAGAGTGCAGAGTTCAGAAGTGCGCTACATACAGAGTGCAGGTTTTAGGAGTGTGCTACATACAGAGAGCAGAGTTTAGGGGTGCGCTACGTACAGAGTGCAGAGTTTAGGAGTGCGCTACATACAGAGTGCAGGTTTTAGGAGTGTGCTACATACAGAGAGCAGAGTTTAGGGGTGCGCTACGTACAAAGTGCAGAGTTCAGGAGTACGGCATTCGTTATTTCGGATAATTCTTTTTCGTTACGTTCACCAACAACCAAATTTGAAAGGAAATTCTAATACCTGTAATTAAACCGCTTCCTGCCGGCCGTACGACTTTGTACGGCCGCAGTGTGGATGCCAATTGCCGGGAGGCCGTCTATATACGGCCTCCAGCCACTGGGGGGGCGTGCGAGCGCCGCTGGCAGCGCGCGCGTGCCTGCCGCATCACTGAGATGCGCATGCCTGGCGGCCTCCATGTCCGCCAGGCACCCGCGATCGGCGGTTACAGAGACAAGGACGTGGATCTGTGTGTGTAATGATGGGGTGTAAACACAGAGCTCCACGTCCTGTCAGGGAGAGACCGATGGTGAGTCCCTTGTACATAGGAACACCGATCGGTCACCTCCCCTAGTCACCCCCCTCCCCCTACAGTTAGAAACACTAGGCAGGGTACACATTTAACCCCATCCTCACCCCCTAGTGTTAACCCCTTCCCCGCCAGTCACATTTATACAGTAATCAGTGCATTTTTATAGCAGTGATCGCAGTATAAATGTGAATGGTGCCAAAAATGTGTCAAAAGTGTCCGATGTGTCCGCCATAATGTCGCAGTCCCAATAAAAAAAATCGCAGATCGCCGCCATTGCTGGTAAAAGAAATAAAATAATAATTCTGTCCCCTATTTTGTAGGCGCTATAACTTTTGCACAAACCAGTCACTTATTGCGATTTTTTTTTTTTTTTTTACAAAAATATGTAGGCGAATACGTATCGGCCTAAACTGAGAAAAAAAACAGTTTAAAAAAAAAAAAAAAAAAATGGGATATTTATTATAGCAAAAGTAAAAAATATTGTTTTTTTTTTTCAAAAATGTCGCTCTATTCTTGTTTATAGCGCAAAAAATAAAAACCGCAGAGGTGATCAAATACCACCAAAAGAAATCTCCATTTGTGGGGGGAAAAAGGACACCAATTTTGTTTGGGAGCCACGTCGCACGACCGCGCAATTGTCAGTTAAAGCGACGCAGTGCCAGAAGCTGAAATTTCGCCTGGGCAGGAGGGGGGTATAGGTGCCCAGTAAGCAAGTGGTTAATAGTTAGTTATTATTTAGAATTTTCGTTCTTTCGAAATGTCGGATTTCTTTCTTATTTTCAGATTTTTAGATTTTAGAAATGACAAATTTTTGAATTTACGAATTGTGATTATAACAAATGGCCCCGAGAAACGAAAAAAAAAAAAAAAAAACCCCAAGCAAATTAAACTAAAATGAACACATTATTCGGCTGTGCCCACCTCGCGCGCAGAAGCAAGCACACATGTAAAGCGCGCCCACATATGTAAACGCCGTTCAAACCACACATGTGAGGTATCGTCGTGATCTTTAGACAATAATTCTAGCCCTAGACCTCCTCTGTATTTCTAAACAGGTAAGCTGTAAAAAAATAATAAAAGTGATCCAAAAAAGGAAAATTTATATGAAATACTTACCGTAATTTTCCTTTCCTTGATTTAACTCCCTCCAACCTAGGGTTTAATCCCGCCTCTCATACCTCAATAAACCCCTCTCCCATAAAGCTTTGCTTCTCACCTAGACTGTTTTCCCATTTAGCCCATTCTACCACCTCCCTCCACAAAGGACGGATTTCAAAAAAAAACCAAAATTTCATAATAAATATCCTTCCTTTTTCCACAGACTCCATGGCAGCCTACGTGTGGGAAATAACTACCACTCACCCAAATACAAATGCTGGATAAAGAAAACCATTAAACACAACAAATTTATTGAACCTCATCATTAAACCCCTAATATTTCAAACGTAAAAAACGTATACCAAGTATTCTCAGAACGTATCACTACATTTCCCATAGCCGGGCCGCCTCCACACGATCTACGCCCCTCGACTGCGTGGCATACCCCCCAACGTTCTTCGCCCCCCCCAAAGTGAATAACCTCCCAGGATCCAATTCCCCACCCAGCAGCCCATTACATTCTTCCTCAATGGAACCCCTATGCTTCCCCAATCCTTCCCCATTCTCACTTCAATTTTCCCATCCCATTTCCAAATAAAGGATCAATCGAAAAGACGCTGTACCCCGAAGAGATCCACTTCCAGATACTGCTTTCCTTTTTCCGTCCAAAAGGATGAGCATCCGAGTCCTCCGAACCCCAAAGGTGGGAAGGACTACTCATCTTCTCATAAAGACCTTGACTTTTTTTGAACCTAACCATAACAGGACGACACGATCCTGACAACTTAAACGTAAAAAACGATATTACAACAATCTCCCCCTCCCATCCCCAATCGTTGATGATCCTTTGAATGACCAAGAAATCCAAAATGATTAAAGATCCCTTGATTGATAATTGCTTTTTGAAATCCCAACCTTCAAAACCTCTAATCCAATTGAAAGACCAAAGATATCTTCCCCTTTCTTAATCACCTTCACCAGATATGAATCTTCTCACTAATGAGCTGTCCGGAAAAATCTCATCTTAACCCTCCTGAGACTAGAATACCTTATCTTAACTGAATTCAATACCCAATGAGACTTGTACTCCTTCTCTGGAAAAATCTCTTTTTCTAGATCTTTACTTATTTGCCTAAGAAATTAACTTTAAGAAGTTAGCATTGAACTCTTTAAAATCCTTTAATAGATTCTTATCAATTCCAACCAATAATCAACCAACACCATACCATACCCTGCATCAACATTCATAATTTTTCCCATTCCAATGTTTCATCACCAATCCCCCCCTTGGAACCTGGATGGATGCCTTTCTGGGATTGACCCTGGATCACCAATTGGGACAGTACCGGGAACCACTTGCCTAATTTGGGCCAAAATTAAACATTGCCACCACCTCGGCTTCTTCCCCAAATGGACTCAATTCACTACTGAATCCTTTTCCTGACTATCTCCTAGGAATCGGAGGATGACTCCTATCAGGGAAGGCTTCAACCCCGAACTCCATGGGGACAGCGGTACTCCGTAATGTAATAAACACCCAGTCTGGTGTATATTTCTCCAGTTTGAACATCCACTTTCAAAAATCCAAAATCCGGTTCAAAATCCAACTGAAAACTGTTGTTCGAGACCACTCGTTGTTGTCGAGAGATGTTCTCGAGAGGAAATCCGCCTGTAGATTCTGAGCTCCGGGGAGATATACAGCTGACAAATTCGACAGGTGTGTCTGTGCCCAGGACATGATTGGATTTACCTCCCTTCAGTAGAGACAGACTGCGAGTGCCACCCTGTCTCTTGATGTATGACACTGCCGATGTGTTGTCCATTCTTAGGAGAACTGAGGACCCTTTTATTAGGTGAAGGAAGGCATGTAGAGCACAAAGGGCTGCCCGAAGCTCCAGGACATTGGAGACGACTTTCTGGGACGGGAAGTCCCACTTCCCTTGGGCTACCTCCTTCAGGCAAAGAGCCCCCCAACCTGTGTTGCTGGCATCCAATGTGATTGTGATCCAAGAAACAGGGGCTAGAGAATGGCAATTGAGGAGGTTTTTCCGAAGTAGCCACCAGGGAAGACTCTCTCTCATGTATGATGTCATCCGAATCATTTGGACTTGTGACTTTGAGTCCCACTGCTGGAGAAAGCCCTTCTGGAAGGGTCGCATCTTCCATTGTGCCCATCTCACCATAGGGACTGTGGAGACCATGGTACCTATTATGTTGAGGCATTGCGAGGCTTTGAGAAAAGGTGTTTCTAGAGCACAACGAATCCTGTCCCGAACTACAGGGATTTTCACTAGGGGCAGCGAGATGGTACTCAGAGCTGTGTCGAATTGGGCACCGAGAAAGATTAGAGATTGTGTCGGTTCTAGATGACTCTTCTCTTTGTTTAGTAGCCAACCAAACTCGGTCAGAATGGATATGACCAGGTCTTTGTGGATTAACAGCTGCTCCTTGCTTTGTGAAAGTAGTAGCAGGTCGTCTAAGTAGTGATGCAGACGAATGCCTCTGATTCTGATCAGAGCCACGACTGCCAACAGGAGTTTCGAGAATACTCTTGGCAATGTAGACAAGTAAACTGGAGATGGACATTGCCTACTGCAAACCGGAGATACCTTTGGAATTCCACTGCTATAGGGACGTGAAAGTAGGCATCTTTCAGGTCTATGGACACCAGCCAGTCGCCTGGCTGAACTGCTTGACGGATCGTGAGGAGCGACTCCATCTTGAATTTCTCTTTCTTGATAAAGGTGTTTAGATGTGTCAGATCTATCACTGGTCTCCACGAACCTGACTTTTTTAGAACTAGAAAAAGTGGTGAATACATCCCTTGGAACCTCTCGGCTGTTGGGACGTGTATAGCAGCACCTTGAGCCACAAGTGAGCTTGTGTATGACAAGAGGACTTGTCTTTTCTCTTCTGAGCAGGGCATGGTTGTGGGAATGAACTGCAGAATAGGTGGGGCGATAAATGTCCAATAATGACCTATAGATACGGTCTTGACGGACCAAAAATCCTTTATCGAGGCTGCCCAGATGTGCTGGAATTGAAGGAGGCGAGCCCCGACTCTTTCCCTCTGGGCCGACCCTATATCAAAAGGACTTAGGGGCCTC
Source organism: Rana kukunoris (assembly GCA_029574335.1). Lineage (NCBI taxonomy): Eukaryota > Metazoa > Chordata > Amphibia > Anura > Ranidae > Rana > Rana kukunoris. The sequence goes on from JAJQKJ010001044.1 coordinate 123,344, forward strand.
ACGTCCCCCAGAAGAAGGGCTTTTTGCGGACCTTTGACTGGAGGGCTGGTTTTTCCTCCAGTTTTTCCTGAAGTCACGTCCAGGTCTGTACCGGCGGGCCTCCCTTGCCCGATCTTGATCCTGCCTGGGAAAAATTTTTCTCTGTCCATACGGACGTCGATCCTGGGGAAGGAAGCTTGACTTACCCCCAGTGGCCCGGGAAATGGCACTGTCCAACTTATTCCCAAAAAGGGAGGACCCTAAAAAGGGTATTTTGCACCAGGCCTGTTTAGAGGCAGGGTCAGCCACCCAAGGCCGTAGCCACAAGGCACGTTTGGCAGTAACAGAGGAGAGCATAACCCGAGACACTAGGCGAATAAGATCAAGGGAGGCCTCCCCCAAAAACACTGATGCCATCTTTAACTCTTGGACTGGAATGCTTCTGGCCAAGTCTTCAGAGGCGCAGGACAACACAGAGTCCATCTCATCTGTCCAGGCCTCCATTGCCTTTGACAAGGCTGCAAGGGCTAAGGCTGGTTTACAAGCCATGCCTGCTGTAATGTAGATGCGTTTCAGATCCGTGTCTATCTTCCTCTCCAAGCCATCTTTGAAGGAAACAGTGTTTTCCAAAGGGAGAGTAACATGTTTTACCAGTCTCATTAGGGCTGCATCAATTAAAGGGGCTGACTCTAAATGTCTCACTTCATCGCTCTTGAATGGGTACAATTTTGCTACTTTAGAAAGTAAGGAATTTTTCTTATCTGTGCCAGACCATTCTTCTGTAATTACATCTCCAAGTTCACCAAGAAGGGGAAAATTTGGACGGTCTTTTTTGAGTTGCTTAAAGTACTTCCTTTGTTTAGAAGGTGCTTCTACTGTATCTTCCCATTTTAAAGCGTCTTTAACTGCTTTCACCAAGGTTGGGACTAGAGAAAAATCAAAGCCTGCTGCATATTTCACATTTTCCTCTTCACTCTCTGAGGACACGCTCGGGGAGCGGTAAAGCTGAGAGGGCCCCGGAACCTCAGAAGTATCCTGTACAAGGACTGGGGGTGAATCAACTGGAGGGACAACTGCTTGGACGGAATCAGAGCCGTTCAAAGATTCTTGGACTACTCTTCTGACCAAGGCTTCTACCTGCTGGTCTTCACCTCCTCTTTCCTTTACAGCACGGGAATAACATGGCTCACAGAGGGATTTTCCTTCTGGGACCTGAGCTCTACAACCCCAACAGGATTTCCTTCCAGAGTGACTGGAGTGGCGGTGAGAATGGTGACTAGATGTGGATCTAGATCCCTCTCTATGATGTTTAGATGATGACCTAGAGCTTCTAGAATTTGAATGACGATGCTGAGACCGAATATCATCATTATCTTCACGTGCTAATAATTGAGGAACAGACCTAGAGGGGCTGGAGATAAAATAAAATACAATACTAAAATTAAAATGACCAAAACCTCATTGAGAAACAGGTAGAGGGAAAATAAATTCCATCCTACCTGCAGCGTAAGGTTTGGCCACGGGGGGGGGGGGCGGTGACACATCCATGGTAGTGAGCACAACACTGCAAGACCAAACAACAACAACAGTAAGGCATAAAAGGAATATATGGAGGAGGAATGAGACGCCAGTGACCAGCGCCGACTCTTACCTTGGGACTGAAAAGACAGGGCTTAGTATGCAGTGCTCTTAGGACTGTGCCACTTTGTAGCTGTACCTGACAGCTATTTAAGCTTGCCGCCCCGTGATGACGTCACCGCGTTCCGCCGTGCGTGTCACGCGCCTGCGCTTGTGCCTGGCGTCACCCCATAGACCTCGCGCGCCTGCGCGATCGCGGCCAACTAGCTGAACCGCGCGTGCGCGATCAAGCCTCGTTCGCAAAACGAGACGGCGCATGCGCATGCAGTACCGACAGAAGGCGGCGAGGCTGGAACGCAATGCGCTCCAGCGGCCATAGCTGTAAGAGAAAAGGACAGACAACAAACATAAACAGGCTGCCATAAGGTAAGCTGAAACATACGTTACCACCGAGGAGTCCCACGATCCTGCCTGGGGACGGGAGCCACCGCAGCTCATAGTGTGTGGTCTGGACAAGAGGCCTCCTGCTAGTAGCCAGGATATAATGCCAAATCCTGCTTGCCTATCAATGATAGGCTCAAAAGCTTTTAAAAAATAAATACCGCAGACCTTGTATATGTCCATCCTGCTAATAGCAGAGATTTGTGGACTTAAAACCACCAGGAATTTTGGATCAGGGGACATGCTTCTTATAAAACAAACAAACACGGTCCTAGGAGGAGGACAAAAAAGGAACACAGTCTATGGTGAGAAGCAAAGCTTTATGGGAGAGGGGTCCTATGAGGTATGAGAGGCGGGATTAACCCACACGTAGGCTGCCATGGAGTCTGTCAGGAAATGTATATTTTTTTAAGGGACAGCATGAAAAAAAGTCAAATAGAATAAAAAAAAAAAGAAGCAAAGCCCCCATCCAGCCATGCTCACGCGTAGAAGCGAACGCATACGTGAGTAGCGCCAGCATATGTAATCGCTGTTCAAACCACACATGTGAGGTATCGCCGCGATCGTTAGAGCGAGAGCAATAATTCTAGCACCAGACCTCTGTAATTCTAAACTGGTAACCAGTAAAAAATAAAAATTAAAGCGTCGCCTATGAAGATTTGTAAGTACCGTAGTTTGTTGCCATTGCGCAATTTTGAGGCGTATCATGTTAGGTATCTATTTACTCGGCGTAACTTCATCTTTCACATTATACAAAAAAAATAAAAAATGGGCTAACTTAACTTTTTATTTTATTTGTTAGAGTATATTTCTTTCAAAAAAATTGCGTTTGAAACACCGCTGTGCAAATACCGTGCGTCATAAAATATTGCAACGACTGCAATTTTATTCTAAAAATATATATATAATGTTTGGGGGGTTCTAAGTAATTTTCTAGCAAAAAAATACTGATTTAAACTGGTTAATGCGTTACTGGTTTGCACAGGCAAATAACAAATGAAGCCATTTATTTTACAAATACAAAATGAATCTGTAGCATTCTAAAGGATCTTCTGTTTATTTAAATGACTAACAAAGTATTTACACACATTTGGATCTTCTAGCTGGAAACAAGTATAAAGAGCATTCTAGAAATCAGTTTATGGTGTTATGTGTCCCTCTAGTGGTTGTTTATAAATATTACAACACAAACTCAATTGTTTTTAAAAGGAATCAGTTAACTATTATGGCCCGAATTCATAAAGCACTTACACCAACGTATCTCCAGATACGCCGCGTAAGTACAAATATGCGCCGTCGTATCTGTGCGCCGAACCCATAAACTTAGATACGCCTAAAAACAGACTTCATACTGGAGAGGATCACCCCCTATTGTCCTGCAAAACTTCTACTACTGGGTGACTTTAATGCCATCCTGTCCCCCGATTTGGATAGACCCGCGCCACCTAAGTCCTTCACCGGGGAGTTGTCTAACTGGGCATTATCTACGGGTGTGACAGAGGTCTGGAGGTGGAAATTCCCATCCACTAAAACCTTTTCATGTTTTTCTACCTCCTACAAAACCGCCTCCAGAATTGATTATGCTTTTGCTAACCCCTCCCTGCTGTCGGACGTTTTAGACGCCTCTTATCTGTCCAGTGGCCTCTCTGACCACAGCCTCCTGCGGATCACCCTGCGCACCTCCTCCTCCCGTAGTAGCTCTATGTGGCGGCTCGGTGCGCAGTGGATTTCCCAACCTGATATAGCAGAACAGGCCCCCTCAGCCCTACATGCTTACTGGGACTCTAATGAAGGGTCATCCTCTCCTGAGATAGTCTGGGATGCTTTCAAGGCATTTACATCTCGGCCATCAGGGCGGTGAGGGTGCGGCAAACTGCTGCCGCAGTGGCTTTGGAGGATGGGGTGGAGTTGGCTTCCGCCCGCTTTGGATCGGATCCCTCCGCCTCGAACTTCGATGCGCTGCAGGCATCTAAGCGCAGCCTTCACCTTCATGTAGCGGAGGTTACTAGACTGGAATTGTTTCGTACGAAGCAAACATTTTTTGAACAGGGGGACAGGAATGGCAGACTGTTGGCGATGATGTCCCACCATGACGCCCCGAGTACAGTGATTCCTGAGCTCACCTCTCCCACGGGTGAGGCCATCTCTTCTCCTGAGGCCATTTTGCTGGCATTCCGTGACTTTTACCAATCCCTATACAATACCACTTTGCCCGCGGGTTTAGACCCAGAGGAGTTGAATCTCCTCCTAGACCCAATAGCTCTTGGTTGGCTCTCCGACTCGGAGAGATCACATCTAGTTGCCCCAATAACTGCTGAAGAGGTTCTTGCTGTGATTAATTCCCTGTCCACTGGCAAGGCTCCTGGTCCCGATGGTCTTCCAGTTGATTTTTATATAGCACGTGCAGGCATGTTGGCCCCCCGACTGGCCGCCTTGTTTTCTCATTGCCTGGACCAGGGCTCTCTCCCGCCCTCCATGGCGCACGCATGGGCGTCCGCTCCATAGGGCAAGGGGGGTCGTTTGCCCCCCTGGAATCCCAGGAGCAGGGGCAAACTGGCCCTGGGGCCGATTTAAGCTATGACTGCAGCACTCTCCCCCCCCCCCCCTCTAGTTGTCCCTTATTTAGAGTGCCTGTCCCTCTTCTGGAATCAAATCCATTTGTCCCTCATTTCAAAAGGTTCCTCTTTTAGACCTGATATAAATATACTGTCCATATAGTGTAGTGTTTCAGTCAAGGGAAAGGGGTGCTGTGTAATGTAAATGGGTCCAGTGATGCAGGGTGCTGTGTAATGTAAAGGAGGCCAGTGATGCAGGGTGCTGTGTAATGTAAAGGGGTCCAGTGATGCAGGGTGCTGTGTAATGTAAAGGGGTCCAGTGATGCAGGGTGCTGTGTAATGTAAAGGGGGCCAGTGATGCAGGGTGCTGTGTAATGTAAAGGGGTCCAGTGATGCAGGGTGCTGTGTAATGTAAATGGGTCCAGTGATGCAGGGTGCTGTGTAATGTAAAGGGGTCCAGTGATGCAGGGTGCTGTGTAATGTAAAGGGGTCCAGTGATGCAGGGTGCTGTGTAATGTAAAGGGGTCCAGTGATGCAGGGTGCTGTGTAATGTAAAGGGGGCCAGTGATGCAGGGTGCTGTGTAATGTAAAGGGGTCCAGTGATGCAGGGTGCTGTGTAATGTAAAGGGGTCCAGTGATGCAGGGTGCTGTGTAATGTAAAGGGGTCCAGTGATGCAGGGTGCTGTGTAATGTAAAGGGGTCCAGTGATGCAGGGTGCTGTGTAATGTAAAGGGGTCCAGAGCTGTGAGGTGCTGTGTAATGTAAAGGGGTCCAGAGGTGCAGTTGTGGAGAGGGGGTACACATTAGTGACAAAGAGATATTGAAAGATGTGTTTTCACATTTTAACATGGGGGGGGGGGCGGCGCTTTTAACCCCCGCTAGCGGTCGAAGAAAGGGTAAAATACGCTGCCGAAGCATCCCCCTCTGAAAAAATTTCAGCGGACGCCCATGGGCGCACGCGCATGTTATTCTCATTCCCAAGTCGGGTAAAGATCCAAAGTTGTGTGCCTCCTATAGGCCCATAGCACTTCTTAACAACGACCTTAAAATTCTAACTAAGCTCCTCACTGCTAGACTTAGCACTTTAATTCCCTCCCTCATAGACTCAGATCAGACCGGTTTCATGGCCCACAAATCCACAGATATCAACTTGCGTAGACTGTTCACTAATCTCCATGCACAACATGACAATCAGGGTACCAGAGTAGTTGCCTCTCTTGATATTGAGAAGGCATTCGACTCCATAGAGTGGCCTTTCCTGTGGGAGATTCTGCGGAGGATGGGTTTCCCCCTAGTGTTCATACGATGGTTGCAGACTATTTATCGTTCGCCGACAGCTGCCATTCGTTTGGGGGGGTCGGCTATCTCCTGTGTTTACGCTTGCGAGGGGTACTCGGCAGGGCTGCCCTCTCTCTCCGGCCCTCTTTGCCATTGCCATGGAACCAGTGACTGAGGCACTGCGTGTTTCGCCACACATTAAGGGGCTTCGTCTGGCCTGGCTGGAGGAGAGGGTAGCCCTGTACGCAGACGACCTCCTCCTCTTTCTAAATGATGCCGGCCCTTCTCTACAAGGGGCATTGCAGGTCCTGGAACGCTTTTCAGAGGTGACAGGACTTAAAGTCAATTGGTCGAAGTCACAATTGCTGGCTATTGATGAAAATGCTAGGGGAGGGGCTTTGGCTTCTCTTCAGCTACAGTGGGTGGACGAAATTTACATACCTAGGGGTAAGGGTCTCGAGGAATGTGGCTGATTTCCTTCCGCTGAACTTGACCCCCGTAGTTAACTCAGTCAGGACCAAGCTGAAAGCATGGGAGAACCTTCCTCTATCCCGGTTGGGGCGTGTTAATCTGATCAAAATGAAAATCCTTCCCAAGTTTACGTATCTGTTCCGTAACTCCCCTCAATGGATCCCCAAGTCGTTTTTTTTCCCACCTAACTCAACTTTTCTCCTCCTTTTTATGGGGCCCACGCCCCCTCTTTGGTTTAAGTTAGACACTCTCATGCGACCCTGTTCGCAGGGGGGACTAGCGTTCCCGGACTGCCACAAATATTTTCTTGCGACTCAGTTAGTCACTGCATTCTGGTGGCTTGTCCCAGATAAATCCAACCCGGCCTGGGCCACTGAGGCGGCGGTGTTGGGGTCTGCGGAGGCTTTATCAAACCTCCTATTGTGGGGTCCTAAGGCTCCATACAACCTGACCCCCCTCTATGTGCACCACCCTTAGGGCTTGGAGGGAGGGCCTGGCCTTTGAGACATATGCCTCGACGGCAGTATCCCCGAACGCCCCACTCTGGAACAACCCCACCTTGAGTCATTTTCTTACCATCCCAGGCCCGGTGGTGTGGACCAAGTACCATATTACAAATCTCTCAGATATCACCTCTGACCTCTCGATTTTCTCCTTTGGTCACTTAATGGTCACTTAATAGGCTAGTTAAATTCAATGATTACTCTTCGCCATAGGTTCTGCCCGCTCCATTTCCCATTCTAAAAGCAGTGGTCGCACAGATTTGTTTAAATTTTCCAGGCCTACTCTCCAAGATGTATGTAGGACATGATAAGAGCTAGAGCTGAAGAGGTCAGCCTCGCGGATTCAGAGGCACTTCGGGTCGTGCTAGCAAACCCGCCTTTGTGTTGTATGCTCATCTCCTCACGAGTCTCTTCTCTGAGCCTGTCCAGGGACTCCGTCAGCAATGGGGCGG